>CM074790.1:14423041-14528041 GCA_037355745.1 Pseudo-nitzschia multiseries
ACCTATTTTTAGTATGGAGGAGAACCGGATGTATCGACTTGTAACAATAATCTTCGTGACTGACCAATCGAGTCGGGATTCCAGGTTGAAGAGAATCCTAATAACCCAAAGAAGATTCAATAATGACCGGAAGAAGATGATGCTTCCGGAAGAAGAGGAGTTACGACTCTCCCACAGATCAAATAACATTTACATATCAATTTCAGTAATTACTTATTCTCTTATTCCTTATTCTAAAAACGTATCGGTAGTTGATACACTGTAATTACACTAAGACTAGTAGAAACAAGATGAATCGTACGATCGACCGCGCGTCTCATTCATTCACTCGTGTCTCATTCATTCACTCGTACGACCAGATTCCTGTAGAAGCAAGATGACTAGTACGATTGAGAGCCTCGTTCGATCGACCTCAAACAACCTTCCACAACAAAATGGGTGGGTCCAACCAAAGGGAGGATAGATGGATGAAATGGAGTCACCCAGTCACCCGGGAGACCCATGATTCGCCCGCCTGACGGTGTGGGGAGGAGCAACGTAGCATACCTAATCCTAGTAGTAATAATCACAAGTCAACAACATTACTACTGTGTAGTATCTTACGAGCCCCTCCGAGTATCTCTACTCCCACGGCCCCCAAACGGGTCACGTTCGCGATGGCGACTACAGTACCAACAATAACGCCGGGATATGGCGCCATCGACTCGACAGCTACCGACCACTTCGTCCCCACCGCATATCAGGGAGGCGCACACCAAGCCACACCGGGTGCTCTAACCGCCGGTTGTGCCGATGGAAGCACAATGCGTTCTACTGCCACCGATATCTTAGACCTCCCACTGATCCCACCGGGAGCGAGGGGTTGTCACAAATTCAACAAGGTGGACCTACCCCTCGTGTCAGTCCCAAAATTATGCAACCATGGGTGCCGCGTCACCTTCACCAAGGACACCGTCCACGTCACAGGCCCTTCCCACCATACTGTTTTAGAAGGCACCCGCGACCCCCTTCGGGACCTCTACATGGTCCCCCTCCATCAACCAAATACAAATACCGCCAACACAACCACAACTACAGCAAACGCGCCGCGCTCTACCACATCCCCCGATATAGACATTTCTCCAAGGGTGCCGGCTAAATCTACAAGGGTGGCAACCCCCCCCCCCCCCCACCATTTTCAGAAAACCAGATACACACAGGGACGGGCGCATATCAGATTCAAGCCATCCCCCAACTCGTCATTGCATTCTGCCATGCAACAGCCGGCTATATGACTAAGGACACATGGACTCGGGCCATCGACCAAGGATCCTTTGCCACCTGGCCGGGCCTGACGTCACAGCGAGTCAATCGGTACCTCCAAACAACAGAAGAAACCACTATGGGGCACCTACAACTGGTACGACAAGGCATCCAAAGTACACACAAGCCAAAAACCAGAACCAAGAAAGACACGACCTATTCCGTCACTGCGACCGGCGCCCGCCGGAAGAAAATACATATAACAACATCTGCATCGACATAGTCCCCACACCTGAAATGCAACCACACAGCCACGGTGTCACACGCACCAATGATGAACCCAAGGAGCTCATTGTGTGGGACCTACCGGGCAGATATCCCGTCACGTCACGGCGTGGGCGCCAGTACGTATCCCTCATGTACGACTACAACTCAAACTACATTGACGTGGAGCCCATCCAATCACGTAAAAGCGAAGATATACTGTGTGGGTTCACGGCATGCTACGCACGGATGAAAGAGGACAACGTGCACGCCGAGATAGTACGCATGGACAACGAAACCTCCAAGAAACTAATTGGGTACATCACGAAGAACAACCTCGACTACCAACTAGCATCCCCCAGGGACCATCGACTCAACCATGCAGAAAGGGCCATCCAGACATTCAAGAATCACTTCATAGCCGGGTTAAATGGAGTGGATGGGACTTTTCCGGTGGACAACTGGGACCTGCTAATACCGCAAGCGCTCATCACGCTCAACTTGCTTCGGGCTTCCCGAACCCAGCCCAAACTATCGGCATATGAAATCAGGCGCGGGATATAGGACTACAACAAACATCCATTGGCCCCCATGGGCTGTCGGGTCATTATCCACAACAGAGCCCAAGAAAGAGGTGCATGGCAGGACCACGGTACAAGAGGCTTCTACATCGGACCGGCCTTGAAACACTATAGGAATTACACATGCATCGGAGAGGCCAGCCGCGCGACCAGAGTAAGCAACACTGTCGCATTCTTCCCCAAAGTAGATATGCCACATACCTCATCAACAGACCGACTACTTATGATCCTCCAAGACCAAAGGAAGTCACCAGTAAGCCCCATCCACCAATCCCGTATGCAGAACAATGGACACAAATTAATGAGGCCCTACGCAATATACAAGACCTACTCCACATAAGGATACAAGAGCCCATAACTACCGTGACGACACGACGAACCCAGGGAAGGACCAATACAAACTCAACTGATACGCCCGGGTGCACGCATGAACCTCCAAGGGTGTCAGATAGGCCCAATACAAAATCCATCATTAAGCCCATGAACGAGCGCGAACCTCCAAGGGTACCACAGCATCGCAGCGCCCGCCGAGGCCAGCCCTGGGCCATAGGCACTATTATCAGGAAGAAGATCAACCCCGGGTGGTATGAAGGAGAAGTAGTGAGCTACGACCAGACCAATCAATACTACCAAGTATAATACACTGATTGGGACATATCTGACTACATGCACGGCGAAATCTTCTGACACTTCAAGTCCGACCAATACTACTCCAAACCCAAAAGCAAGGTAAGGCCCCAGGCCTTCATGGGGATGCACCCACGTGATCCGGTACATTTCCCAGTACCGAAACAGGCCCAACGAATGAGCGTAGGGACATATAGGCCCCACCTTGCGTGCGGCGGCTCCATATGGGATGACGACTTAAACAAGTGGGCAGCATACCGGGACCTCATCAGGCACCCCAAGGCCAATATACAGCAATTGTGGCTTAGGTCAGGAGAAGATGAGTTCGGCCGACTATTCCAAGGCTTCGACACAGCCGCACCTTCGCTCGGTCATTTTGTCTATCACGCCGGTTAATTGAATAATCAGAGAACGCCGAAGCCGACCCCGACGTCGACGCCACATACAACACCGGTTAATTACATCGATCCCGTTCTTTGGCCCTCTCTTCCGCACCTCCGCGGATCGTTCCAACGATCACTCGATAATCCATACTTCGATTTACTTCGATTAATTCCCCGTCTTACCATCGACAAAAATATAACACCGGCGTCAATACACCAAATCAATAACACCAACGTCGACGCCACATCAAACGATAGGACGCCGACAACCACAGTAACATCTACCCCGTTTACCTCCACGGCCTACCAACCTCCTCTCCGAACACACCGGCGAGGACTATTCCTTATACCTTCCTCCTACGCCAATTGCTCAGCGCAACGCCCTGCAATTGCGATACAACCTCTTTAATCGTTTCTCCGACGAACATTCCTTCGGTCATCGAATCACTTCTTCCTTCGCAGGTTCGACCATCGATTCCCGGTTATTTCTGTTTCTCCGGTCATCGATCCCTGTCTCCGGTTACTTCTTCGGAACCTTCTTTCGGCCCCTTCTTCGGCCCTCTCCTTCGGCTCCTCCATTCTTTCTATTTGGTAGCATGAGGCCACAATCACCGACTGGAACTTTGTTCAAGCCATACAGTTCTCATTTGTAGGCGCTGGCAAGGCTATCACCCAAAATTTCCTGAATGCGGCATACGCCCAAAAATTTACTGATATTACCAGCCTTCTAACCTACAAATATGGTGCCGCGACCCTCAGGCCAGGCGCAATTTCCAACATCAAATCCCTTGTCACTGAATCCATCACAGAGAATCTGAAAAGAATACACCGTGTAAACGCATATACGTACGAAAAATCACGAAGGCAAATAACCTTATTCGTAAGGTTCGTCGGCGATTATTCATGTGGATTGCCTCTTAGCGGGATTTTCCCCATCAGCTCACTCTTCGAAGAATTAACAACTCTAAAACACTATCATGCCCTAAAAATCTACGTACAACCTAGTACTAATTGGTGGAGTTGTTAGTTGAACGTTAAACACTAACCCTAACCCTAAGAGTTGACAACGTAACCTTGTAGACGGAGTTTATGGGGGGGTTGGGGGGGGGAAATATGTAGAAATATTTAAAAAATCTGTTTTTAACAAGTAGCCTTGGTACAAACGCTACGACTAAAAATTGCTAAAAAGCTTAGCCAAACATTGAGTGATTCCCACCAATGATTTGACCAAAGTAATAAAAAAATATTCGCGAGTGAATAGATTGAATAGATTTTTGGCGCACCCAACGGATGAATAGATTTTATTAACTATTACTCGGAGCAAATTTGGAATTCGGAATCTCTAAATAAGATGCCCGGCAAAAGAGGTGCAAGAGGTGCACCGCATGATTCATTCGTGCGTTGGGGACTAAAATATTTGATTTTAGTGATTCCGTTCGAGTTTATTCTGTTTTTGTTCAGTTAATAAAATCTGGCAGTAGTATTAAATTCCTTTCGTGACCAGAAGTACCAAAGGGTAAATTTCCTATTCGTACGAATCAATGAGTCCCGTATCCATCTAAGTAATCGATTCCCACGGCATATCGATTCCCACGGCGCATCGATTCCCATCGCGCATCAACGGTGAGCAATCCCTGTCTTACGATATTGCCATTGTTCTTTGGTGAGCAAACTCTGATTTCATAAAATATCACACGAGCTACGGGAGCAATTCCTGACCTTAATGATAAACATATCATGGAGTCTTCCTAACGGAACAAGAGAAGAAAACCGTTGGCATGTGATTCTCACACAATACATATACATGCATACAAATATATATGGTCAACGACTAATACATGTACGGAAATAATCAGCGAGTAATCTCAGCACTACGCAACAGCAGTTGCAACGTATTCATCTCAATAAAAGAGATATCTTGCATTTCGGCAAGATTTCACTTTATCTCATACTTTTAACATTCAACTGATTTATATCCCAAAATTCACACTAGTTGCTACCAACTACTTGTAATCTACATACTAAGGTCTGTCTCGCTGCAATCTGAATAAGTCACAGCAAGAGGAGATCTGGCGTTTCCCTAGTCTCGCCTGTAGTCCTGATTATCCGTTGCTGAAAGTATCCAACCACAATTGTCACGCGTAGAGTACAATCGTTCGTCTACTAACACACTAACGCAGCGTTGCTGTTCGTCAGAAGCCTTTGAATCAGACTCTCAACGAATCGGATTCAGAAGGAAAATAATAGATTAACAGTCGCAAGCTCTAAGAAGGCTTGCACACAAAAGGAACAGGAACGGAATTGAATACAATCCCTACGCTGGCATATGCACATCGCACATCGTACACGAAGCAGTTCCCATTCTCAGTCACCGCGCAATTCTTTCCAAGGCTCGGAACCACCACAGATGCCGAACATACCGTTGATGCCCGGCAATGCACTCGGAGGCGAAGAGAAGAATGATGCCGAAGTCACCACTATCAACCGCTTTCCTAGCTTCGATACTGATATGAGAAAGATACTTGTATCCTTACTCAACGTAACAAGTGAGATTACTAGCAAGTTGTGCCTAGCTCTCAAAGAAGGCGGATTATGCGAGTGGAAGTCGTTCCTCGACGCACTTATCGAACCGGATTTTGCACGCGAACTTACCTATACGGAGGGAGGATTGCCAACGCATATCCCTCGATCCATTCAAAGGAGCATAGAAGCACTTGCGGATTTCGCTATCGACCTACAAGAAGACGATGTCGCTCTAGAAGAAGACGACAGGAACTGGAAGGATGTAAAGTCATATACATACAGGGAGTTCCAGTCATTCTGCGAAGAACGTGCCCAACGCTTGCGTAACGAATCTGTTCTGAACCCACCACCTCCTCCAGCGGGAAGTAACAAAAAGTCACCTCAGCAGGTAAAGTACGAATCATGGTGCCGAAAAGCACGAGATGAAAAGTCCTTTACACCCCTCACGAATGACTCGAGATTCGAACACTGGCTCGTCGGTTTCAAAGCTAAACTCGAGGCATACGACATCGATACAGAGACATTCCTCGATGAAACTTGGCCTCCAGCTACGCTTCTGGGTTATACCTGTGACCTCTTCGTCAAGCAGTGTGCCTTCTTCTGGGTACTAATGTTGGAAGTCTTCAAGAGTGATCTTTCTGCATCATGTGTACACAGTCATTCTACCACTCGTGATGGACGCAAGGCATACTTCGATTTCGTAAACCTTCATAGCAAATCAAAAGCAAAGGTATACGACAACTCGACTCAGCTACAAGCGTTGCTCAAGTTGAACCTCAACAATTGGAAGGAATCCAAAGTAAAATTCATCACACATTGGTTTGATGAATTGAATCACCTCAACAAGCTCCCTCCTCCCAACAAGCCCCTTGAGTACCACACTGTTAAATCAGCATTGTGTCAGGCATGCTATTCCAGCTTCCAGCTAAGCGAACAGTTTGCCAAAGTCAAGGATCCAGGTGGGACGAATAGCACCGTAACGGATGCAGTTGCCGAAGCCGCTGCTATCCACGATCTTAAAATCACGCTTTTACTCGAAGCAACTCGACTTGATTCCCAGTCCGCGATGTCCGCTCCTCGGTCGACCGTACGTGCACACGTTCATGATTTTTCTTCTGAATCGAGCCAAAACCATGATGACTATGCTCTCCCCATCGAATTTGAAGGAGACTATCAAGATTATGCTGTGTTTAAGGCTGGACGTACCCCTGACCCTACCACAAGATTGCCTACAAACATATGGAAGTCTTTGTCACGTCAGGACATGAAGAGTTGGCTCAGTTTTTCTCCGGAAGGCAAGAAAATCGTGGTTGCCTCATTGCGACATGACTTACTTAACACGGACCAACCTGACCCCAACAGTGTCAAACCCATTACCCGGAAGGCATACCAACATGAACACTCGGTATCTTTCCAAGAAGACGATACTTCGACCAAGGATGAGCATGCCAATTCTGCAGCAGACCTTCATCCTGCTGTAGAGAATGATCGTAGAGGTGTTTTCCATGCATCCCTAGGTGTATACAAATCAACGACCTCTTCGTCTAAGGACCAGAGACCTCTCAAGTCTTCCGTGTCACCCGCGCATCCTGCTCGATTCCTTTCAGACAACCCTGACATTCAGTACAAAAAGGACGGTGACACCCAAATACCTGTGGGAACACCATCGTATTCCGCCAATTTTCACCAGTGGTATACTCCCGAGGATGATCTCACCTTTCCTAATGATGGTCCCGTAACGTCATACACATACCGTATACACAAAACTACGGTTACTAGCCCTGGTTTTGCCATGGTCGATCGCGGCGCAAATGGCTGCATCATTGGTAATGATGCGTGTCTCATCTCCAAGGATATCCCACCACGATATGTTAACGTCACCGGCATTAACAATCATCAGGTACAAAATATTCCCATTGCTACATGAGGATCATATTCCATGTCAAACAGAGGCCCCGTCATTCTCATTTTCAATGAATGTGCCTATACAGGACGACACCCTTCTATATTGTCATCCGGCCAGATGGAAGCATATTTTTCCACTGTCGACGACACGTCCATCAAAGCAGGCGGAGGACAGGTCATCACCACCTCCGATGGCTATGCACTGCCTCTTAGCATACGACACGGTTTACCATACCTTGCAATGCGAAAGTATATGACTGTTGAATTTGACACGCTACCACATGTTATCATGACATCTGATAAACATTGGGACCCATCTGTTCTCGATACCACGATCAGTGCGAAGGATGAACAATTTCTCCAGAAATATCCTCCCCAACCACAGCAACTCCCTTATGACGATTACGACGAATATGGGAACCCACGCTGCCTTGAAGGATTAGATATCTCTGTTTCTCCCGGGTCCTCCACGGTCACATCCCTCAGCTCGTATTCCACCATTCCACTCGATCTCCCTTTCTTCCTATTGATGATCATAGGACCAACGATCGCTCCTTTTGGCTTACTTCCACCGACTACGCTCATCAAGAACGTCTCGCATGCTGCGCGCTACCCGCAGTCTCTGGAACAGTCACTGCGTTTCCGACAGATTGTACAGCCAGTGACACTACACGCATTGCAGCTACGCCCCGCGAAAGATACCCCAACGAACATGACTACTTATCCCTGAAACCTTTCTTTTGTTGGTTTTCCACCGATCGCATCAAAGCTACGTTTGAAAACTCAACCCAATACGGTTCATTAGCGGTTAGCCCTGATGGTAACATTTTCAAACGGTTTCATTCCCCTCAACCGGCCATGAACGTTCGCCCCTTCAATGACGATGTTATGTCCGATGCTGTCTATTCAGATGTCCCAGCAATTGATGGTGGCTCCAAGATTGCTCAGATCTTCTTTGGCCGCAAATCACATATTATACACGTTGAGGAAATGCGTACCACCGGCGATTTCCTATCCTGCTTTCAGAACTTTGTTCGAAAATGGGGCAGGCCCATCCGCCTCCTTTGCGACCAAGGTAACTATCAATCCAGTAAGAAGGTCATGGATTACCTCAAAATGTTATGGATTGGACTCTGGCAAAGTGAACCGTATCATCAACACCAGAATCAATTCGAACGACGATACCAAACGTTCAAACGCATTGTCAATCGCGTCATGGATCGTACCGGCACACCACCACACATGTGGTTACTGTGCATGACATACGTCGCGGGTCTCCTAAATGTTGTTTCTGATCCTATGCTGTCCGATAAACAACCGTTCTTCATTGCCACGGGTACACTTGGCGACATCAGCGCATACACCAGTTTCTTCTGGTTTGAACCTGTGTATTTCAAAACCAATGACTCTCCTTTCGGTACCAAATCTACCGAACGCCTAGGTCATTTCGTCGGCATCGCCAAACATGTTGGCAATGGACTCTGCTTTCGAATCTGGGATCCAGTTACCAACAAGTTACTTGACCGGTCCGGTGTTCGATCTGCTCTTACACCTGAGTCACGTAACAAACGCGCGGGCCTATTTACTGATGATGGTTTCATCAAATGGCGTAACGCAAAAGATTCCTTACCCCGTATATACGCCACTGGAGAAGCTCCAGCATTCAAACATGGGGAGCATACTAATCAGAATAAACTCATTGACGAGTCTACAAAACCAAACAGCTCAGTTCCCCCTAGCGTTTCACCCGCTGATTCTGACACCGCCGATGACACCGTTCCATCTGCACCCAACAAACAACCAGATACCACGCCCCACGCATCTGGCACTCAACCAATTCTTCAACCACCCGCCCACCCCTCGTTACCGAGCTTTCTTTATAAGAAGGTCAATGACAGCCCAAGCTGGTCACCTTCTCCACTCCCTAACAACTATGGGGAGAGTCTTGATGGTCCTCCTACGACACACATCTTCAGCAAGACATCCGACGGCGTTCTCCTTACTGAAGATGATTTTGACCCACCGGAATTAGCATACTTTGATGTTAGTGACGTCGCAACTCCACACACCAACCCCGCTACTCCTTCCGTAGACCCATCACAGGTAGTTGTTACCGACGAAGAAGGTAACGCACAATTTGACGATGACTGGTAAACCCATTACCATTCCTACGATCCCGATTGCCGATCTACAAGGACGTTCCTTCCTTGTAACCAATCCAGATGGCACTCGGAAACGTCTTACCATCGTCGATGTTGAAGACAGTCTTGAACGCAACAAAGACTTCATCAAGTTCAAGTGCAAACACTCCGATGACGAACTCGATGATATCATTGCATACAATGATGTCATGAATTACATACATCGTGATTCAACACAAGAAGACGGCAAACTCTGGTCGTTTCGCCGCATCCTAGGACACCAAGGTCCACTGGATAACAAGCATCCTCAATACAAAGGTTCCAAGTATAACCTCTGGATTGAATGGGAGAATATGGAACGCACATATGAACCTCTGGCCAATATTGCGGCTGATGACCCGGTCACCGTTGCAAAATATGGGAAAGACAACAACTTGCTTGACCTCCCGGGTTGGAAACGTCTCAGGAAGAATCACCAACCTAGCCCGACGAACCAAGAAACTTGATCGACTCGTGCACCAAGCCAAACTACGTTCTTTCCGTACCACTCCGCAGTATCAATATGGATTCAAAGTGCCTCGTAACCACGAAGAAGCCCTCCGATTTGATCAAGCCAACGGGAAACACCAAATGGGAAGATGCCACCACTCTGGAAATGGCACAACTCAATGAGTACAATACATTCATTGATAAGGGCGTGTACAAGACAAGCTCCATTCCCCCGGGATTCCAACAGATCAAGGTACACATGATATACGCTGTCAAACACGACGGAAGACACAAGGCTCGCCTCGTTGCTAACGGTAATCTCACTGAGGCCCCTATCCACAGTGTTTACGCAGGCGTCGTATCTCTCCGCGGCCTACGTATGTGCCTATTCCTAGCTGAACTCAACGACCTAGAAGCATGGGGCACCGACATAGGTAACGCCTACTTAGAAGCAGTCACCTGCGAGAAAGTATGCATCAAGGCAGGTCCCGAATTCGGATCGCTGGAGGGTCACCTGCTGATCATTTACAAAGCCCTATATGGTCTCAGGTCTTCAGGCAAGTGCTTTGGAGACTTACTCGCGGCTTGTCTCATCGAAACTCGGCTTCGAAAGATCCCGCGCAGAACCGGAAATATTCCTCAAACCCGGAACGAACAAGCATGGTGAACGTGTATATGAGCTTATATGCACATATGTCGATGACCTATGTCTCTGCATGGCAGATCCCAATTCCTTCTTGAAGATATTGCAATCGTCACCATATAACTTCAAACTGAAGGGATCCGGACCTATGAACTTTCACTTAGGTTGTGGATTTGAGCGCGACGAACATGGTGTTCTATGCATGAATCCCATAAAGTTCATCGAAAAGATGGAAGCGTCTTACGAACAAATGTTCGGATGCAAACCTAGCACTAGGTTCCAATCACCCATTGCGGAGAACGATCATCCTGAATTGGACTCCTCAGCCTTTCTTGAAGAAACCGGTATACAGAAATACCAAAGTATGATCGGTTCACTACAATGGATCATCGCTATTGGGCGTTTCGATGTACAAACAGCCGTGATGACGCTCTCAAGTTTCAGAGCTCAGCCACGAGATGGGCATCTCGAACGTGCAAAACGTATCTATGGATATATCTCCAAGTTTAGACATTTTAAAATCAGATTCCGCGTGGAACCACCCGATTTTATATTGACTAAACCCGACACCATCGATTGGTCCAACACCGTCTATGGGGAGCATTCTGAAGAGCTACCCGACGACGCTCCTGCACCACTTGGAAAGACAGTAGTGTTAACACACTTCTATGATGCCAACCTCATGCATGATATTCTCAGTGGTAAGGCAGTAACCGGCATTCTTCATTTCGCGAACAAGACTCCCATGATGTGGTTCTCGAAGAAGCAGTCTACTACGGAGACAGCCACCTTTGGAGCCGAATTTGTTGCAGGAAGGACTTGCATCGAACAGATCGTCGATTTACGCCACTCATTCCGATACCTAGGAACACGAGTCCATGATGTCTCATACTCTTGGGGTGACAACGAAAAGATGATCCAAACGTCAACCTTCCCTTACGCAAGGTTGCACAAGCGTCATAATATTCTGTCGTTTCACTACGTACGAAGCATGATAGCGAGAGGTTGTCATTTTAATGATGCATATCCCAGGTAAGGATAACTGTGCAGACATTCTCACCAAGCATTGGAGTCACTCAGTTGTGTATCCACTGCTCAGGCCCATCTTCCACTTCTGTGGTAATACCGGCGACCTTCTTCAGGATGATGGAAGCATCATGTAGACCGTGATGACCCTTCACAAGGAGACATGGGGAGTATTAAATTCCTTTCGTGACCAGAAGTACCAAAGCTACCAAAGGGTAAATTTCCTATTCGTACGAATCAATGAGTCCCGTATCCATCTAAGTAATCGATTCCCACGGCATATCGATTCCCACGGCGCATCGATTCCCATCGCGCATCAACGGTGAGCAATCCCTGTCTTACGATATTGCCATTGTTCTTCGGTGAGCAAACTCTGATTTCATAAAATATCACACGAGCTACGGGAGCAATTCCTGACCTTAATGATAAACATATCATGGAGTCTTCCTAACGGAACAAGAGAAGAAAACCGTTGGCATGTGATTCTCACACAATACATATACATGCATACAAATATATATGGTCAACGACTAATACATGTACGGAAATAATCAGCGAGTAATCTCAGCACTACGCAACAGCAGTTGCAACGTATTCATCTCAATAAAAGAGATATCTTGCATTTCGGCAAGATTTCACTTTATCTCATACTTTTAACATTCAACTGATTTATATCCCAAAATTCACACTAGTTGCTACCAACTACTTGTAATCTACATACTAAGGTCTGTCTCGCTGCAATCTGAATAAGTCACAGCAAGAGGAGATCTGGCGTTTCCCTAGTCTCGCCTGTAGTCTGATTATCCGTTGCTGAAAGTATCCAACCACAATTGTCACGCGTAGAGTACAATCGTTCGTCTACTAACACACTAACGCAGCGTTGCTGTTCGTCAGAAGCCTTTGAATGAGACTCTCAACGAATCGGATTCAGAAGGAAAATAATAAGTAGAGACAGTCTCAACTGCTAAATTCTATTCAATAATTAATAAATCTATTCACTTTGTGAATAGATTTATTACTTTGGTCGCAAACTTTTATTACTTTATCATTGGTGGGAATCACTCATTTATTTACGGAAATGAGATGCTTCTTCTAAAAGCAATAGTAATATCTAGTGGCGCGCGTTCAATTTTATGGTAGCGAACTCTCATTTTTATGATTGCACGTAACCATACGATTTAACCTGAACAAAGAAAAAAATCAATCTGTCTTAGATCAAGTTAACTTTACCAGATGAGAGAGTTTGGTAGAGGTGCACAATATACGGTCGTTGTCGGCAGCAAATTTGATCGAAAAAGACGCGACGAAATTGGTGGTCGTTGTCAGCAGCAAATTCGATCAAAAAAGACAGTCAACGCGACGACAAAGTATTTTTTTTTCTTCGAACGTACGTACGAGATTTTTTTTCTTCGAACGTATGTATCTACTACGAAAAGCATGTACGAATCTACAGGCGTAGAAACGTACGCGGATTCACTACTAGGAATTATCTAGTACAAAAAACGTGTAGAATTCTTCACTAGTACAAAAAACATGTAGAATTCTTCTGGAAAAACTTGCGACAGTCGGTCAATGGACTTGCGCTGCAAGAGATCCTGTTTCAATTGCTGGCTTGACCGAAGTTCGATAGTATTTCCAATCCAACTTCTCGTTAATGGTAGGATTTGTACACAGCAACGTCGGAAAAGAAAAACTTGCGACAGTCGGTCAGATAGATCGATCCTATTTTGATGGCTCGTTTCCCTCGACCGAAGTTTGATAGTATTTCCAATCCAACTTCTTGTTAATGGTAGGATTTGTACACAGTGCAAGAAGTCTCTGTTGCTATTGCAATCACTTGCGTCACTTGCTGCGCGCCGGTACTGCACTGCTGTGGCTGTGGCTGTGGCTGTAGCTGTGACTCCTGTGGATTGCGCTGTTGTTGCTACCACCATGGTCGATGGTGGAGGACGAGATAATGAATACCCGTAGTAGGTGTGGTGTTGATTTTGGTATTTCCTGTACCAATAGCAGTAGGGATTTGGGAGTAAAATTGTCAGTACTTAATTCTACAGCTATTGGTACAGAAAATACATATTAAAGGAGTATCACGTGAAAATCCAAATGAAAATGGGGTGTACCTCGTAGTGTGTGTGTGTGCATTTGGCTGTGTGCATTTGGCTGTAACAAGTGTGTGCATTGTCATTTTGTGTGCCGTACTTGTACGTAAAGGTAGTACTGGATTTTAAAAAAGAACAATGGTTCATTTTATTGGTAGCAGAGAATCTGGAGAACAGAAGACTATGATCATACCTTTCGTAGATATTGTTGTAGTTGAAAAGTGAATGGTAAAAGTGTATGAATGTACCAAAAAAAGTGTGAGATTGACCCGGTACCTTTGCACTGTGCAAAAATCAGGTGGGTTTTTGGGTTGATGACTGAGTTATATTTTGGTGGGGGATTGGCAGGATTTGCACTGTGTTCAAATCTGGTGGGTTTTTGGGTTGACAATTGAATTGTATTTTGGTTAGGGACTGGAAAGATTTGCACTGTGTTCAAATCTGGTGGGATTTTTTGGTTGATGATTGAGTTATATTTTTATTGGGGATTGGAAGGATTTGCACTGTGTTCAAATCTGGTGGGTTTTGGGTTGATGACTGAATTATATTTTGGTTAGGGACTGGAAAGATTTGCACTGTGTTCAAATATGGGTGGGTTTTTGGGTTGATGAATGAGTTATATTTTGGTCGGGATTGGCAGGATTTGCACTGTGTTCAAATCTGGTCGGTTTTTGGGTTGATTACTGAGTTATATTTTGGTCGGGGATTGGCAGGATTTGCACTGTGCTAAAATCTGGTGGGTTTTTGGATTGATGACTGAATTTTATTTTGGTCGGGGACTGGCAGGATTTGCACAGTGTTCAAATCTGGTGGGTTTTTGGGTTGATGAATGAGTTATATTTTGAATGGGGATCGGCAGGATTTGCAGTGTGTTCAAATCTGGTGGGTTTTTGGGTTGGTGACTGAATCATACTTTGGTTAGGGACTGGAAAGATTTGCATTGTGTTCAAATCTGGTGAAATTTTGGGTTGATGACAGAGTTATATTTTGGTTAGGGACTGGGAAGATTTGCACTGTGTTCAAATCTGGTGGGTTTTAGGGTTGACGATTGAATTATATTTTGGTTAGGGACTGGAAAGATTTGCACTGTGTTCAAATCTGGTGGGTTTTTGGGTTGATTACTGAGTTATATTTTGGTCGGGGACCCGCAGGATTTGCACTGTGTTCAGATCAGGTGGAGTTTTGGGTTGACGATTGAATAACATTTTGGTTAGAGACTGGAAAGATTTGCACAGTGTTCAAATCTGGTGGGTTTTTGGGTTGATTACTGAGTTATATTTTGGTGGGGGATTGGCAGGATTTGCACTGTGTTCAAATCTGGTTGGATTTTTGGGTTGATTACTGAGTTATATTTTGGTCGGGGATCGGCAGGATTTGCACTGTGCTCAAATCTGGTGGGTTTTTGGGTTGATTACTGAGTTATATTTTGGTTAGGGACTGGAAAAATTTGCACTGTGTTCAAATCTGGTGGGTTTTTGGGTTGATGACTGAGTTATTTTGGTCGGGGATCGCAGGATATGCACTGTGTTCAAATCTTGTCGGTTTTTGGGTTGATTACTGAGTTATATTTTGGTCGGGGATCGGCAGGATTTGCACTGTGCTAAAATCTGGTGGGTTTTGGGTTGATGACTGAATTATATTTTGGTTAGGGACTGGAAAGATTTGCACTGTGCTAAAATCTGGTGGGTTTTGGGGTTGATGAATGAGTTATATTTTGGTCAGGGATCGGCAGGATTTGCACTGTGCTCAAATCAGGTGGGTTTTTGGGTTGATTACTGAGTTATATTTTGGTCGGGAACTGGCAGGATTTGCACTGTGTTCAAATCAGGTGAGTTTTTGGGTTGAGGACTGAGTTATATTTTGGTGGGGGATTGGCAGGATTTGCACTGTGTTCAAATATGGTGGGTTTTTGGGTTGATGACTGAGTTATATTTTGGTCGGGGATTGGCAGGATTTGCACAGTGTTCAAATCTGGTGGGTTTTTGGGGTTGATGAATGAGTTATATTTTGGTTGGGGATCGGCAGGATTTGCACTGTGTTCAAATCTTGTCGGTTTTTGGGTTGATGACTGAGTAATATTTTGGTCAGGAACTGGCAGGATTTGCACAGTGTTCAAATCTGGCGGGTTTTTGGGTTGATGAATGAGTTATATTTTGGTCAGGGATCGGCAGGATTTGCACTGTGTTTAAATCAGGTGAGTTTTTGGGTTGATGACTGGTTCATTTTTTGGTAGCAGAGAATCTGGAGAACAGAAGACTATGATCATACCATTCGTAGATATTGTTGTAGTTGAAAAGTGAATGGTAAAAGTGTATGAATGTACCAAAAGAAGTGTGAGATTGACCCGGTACCTTTGCACTGTGCAAAAATCAGGTGGGTTTTTGGGTTGATGACTGAGTTATATTTTGGTGGGGGATTGGAAGGATTTGCACTGTGTTCAAATCTGGTGGGTTTTTGGGTTGACAATTGAATTGTATTTTGGTTAGGGACTGGAAAGATTTGCACTGTGTTCAAATCTGGTGAATTTTTGGGTTGATGACTGAGTTATATTTTGGTCGGAGATCGGCAGGATTTGCAGTGTGTTCAAATCTGGTGAATTTTTGGTCTGATGATTGAGTTATATTTTGGTCGGGGATGGGCAGGATTTGTACTGTGTTCAAATCTGGGAGGTTTTTGGGTTGATTACTGAGTTATATTTTGGTTGGGGACTGGAAGGATTTGCACTGTGCTCAAATTTGGTGGGTGTTTGGGTTGATGACTGAGTTATATTTTGGTCGGGATTTGGCAGGATTTGCACAGTGTTCCAATCTGGTTGGTTTTTGGGTTGATGAATGAGTTATATTTTGGTCGGGGATCGGCAGGATTTGCACTGTCTTCAAATCAGGTGGGTTTTTGGGTTGATTACTGAGTTATATTTTTGTCAGGGATTGGCAGGATTTGCACTGTGCTAAAATCTGGTGGGTTTTTGGGTTGATGACTGAATTATATTTTGTTTGGGGACTGGAAAGACTTGCACTGTGTTCAAATCTGGTGAATTTTTGGGTTGATGAATGAGTTATATTTTGGTCGGGGATCGGCTGGATTATTAAATTCTCATACTTTTAACATTCAACTGATTTATATCCCAAAATTCACACTAGTTGCTACCAACTACTTGTAATCTACATACTAAGGTCTGTCTCGCTGCAATCTGAATAAGTCACAGTAAGAAGAGATCTGGCGTTTCCATAGTCTGGCCTGTAGTCCGATTATCTGTTTCCGAAAGTATCCAACCACAATTGGCACGCGTAGAGTACAATCATTCGTCTACTAACACACTAACGCAGCAATGCTGTTCTTCAGAAGCCTTTGAATCAGACTCTCAACGGACCGGATTCAGAAGGATAATAATAAGGATTTGCACTGTGTTCAAATCAGGTGGGTTTTGGGGTTGATGACTGAGTTATATTTTGGTCGTGGATTGCCAGGATTTGCACTGTGCTAAAATCTGGTGGGTTTTTGGGTTGATGACTGAATTATATTTTGGTTAGGGACTGGGAAAGACTTGCACTGTGTTCAAATCTGGTGAATTTTTGGGTTGATGACTGAGTTATTTTGGTCGGGGATTGGCAGGATTTGCACTGTCTACAAATCAGGTGGGTTTTTGGGTTGATGACTGAATTATATTTTGGTCGGGGATTGGCAGGATTTGCACTATGCTCAAATCTGGTGGGTTTTTGGGTTGACGACTGAATTATATTTTGGTTAGGGACTGGAAAGATTTGCACTGTGTTCAAATCTGGTTGTTGTTTTTGGTTGATGACTGATTTATATTTGGTCGGGGAGTGTTAGGATTTGCACAGTGTTCAAATCTGGTGGGTTTCTTGGGTTGATTACTGAGTTATATTTTGGTCGGGGACTGGCAAATTTGAAAAGTGTTCAGATATGGTGGGCATTTGGGTTGATGACTAAGTTATAGTTTGGTTGGGGATTGCCAGCTCGTAGTAATTACCGGTAGCTCGTACAGCTTGCTTTTTCAAATCTAACCCCAACCCTATGAGTGTAGATACCTTGCTGATAGCTTACACATGAATTTGGTTGGTTGGCTAATGGTAGAATTGGAACTGGTAAGAATTGGAACAGATCAGAACACCTTTTGTAATTCTGATCTGACTTGATGCACACTAGTACTAGTAGAAATTGTATGCGTTATTGTATGAGTACTTCTTACCATAACTTTACTGACACATACTTACAATACATACAATAACTACGTACTCAACAACTCCACAGGGCCCCTGCAAAGCACTAATTCTACATGATAAGGTACATTCACATGTGATATTTCAACGAGAATATCACGGTGAATTATACGGTAAAAGACCGATCGAAGATGGTTTTGCGTGTGTTTCTTGTGTCATAATTACATGTGTTTTGTGTGATAGAATTACACGTTACGGCGAGTAATTTGACGATGACGAGTAATTAACCTGCAGCCGATACGATTGAATGTGTCTAAGATGATTACCATTGCTCACTAAATCAATCGATCGTAAGACCGATTGCGTTTACGTTTGTTTGTTACGACACACTTTTTCTAAATCTCCCTGAATCAGCGGTATCTGCCACATACAATGAACACATTAAACTGCTTCTTGAAAACACTACCATTTGGTACATTGACAACCAGCACACGAGACAACTGGTTCATGACGATCAAGTACTGGCCATTGCAGCAAACGAGGCAAGGTACAACTATCATGGGTATAGAGACCCTACCATCCAATTGGAATTCAGCATCCAACATTGGGGATTCCAAAGCGGATGGTACCCATATGAATTTGCCAAGGTTTATGACAAAAATGGTGGAGCAACAGCGTCTGAGAAATGGATGTCTCTGGAGCCAATGCCACGGCCGTGTCATACAACAATCAAGTGGCAAATATCCTAAAATTCTCCAGGAGAATCATCTCCCGCGAAAATGAATTTTGCTTTGACCTACCACGTCCGAGAACTGTTTCGCGGGGTTCGAATTTACTTCTCGCGCACAAATTTTGTGCGTGATTTTAACACTTCAATATTTCTGGAAACCCTGAAATTCCCACCCCCAGTTATTGCCTTAAAATCATACAAAAAATAATTCTGTGCGTGTGATGCACATTACTCTACTCTTGAATAAAAATAATTTATTTCAGTCTCTAGCAGAACCCAATTATTATTCCGTACAAACAACACTTACTTCTATTCACGAATAAAAAAGAAATCTTGAGTCAGTATTAATTCCAAAATATTAATCTACCAAATAACAATATTGAATTACTAAACCAACCATGAATATTACCGCGATTATGTGCCAACTTAATAATACACCGGCCGGTGGGGAGAATAATGTTCAATGGTACGTTTCCAAGGCGCGCACAATAAGTGAAAACGAGTCGTGACCAACGGGATGAGGACCATAAGTAAATTACACATAAGCTCTGGTGAGTATTGATCGATACTTAAAGCACTGAACATAGGTACGCAATATGGGAGCCAAACTGATTGGTACGAGTGCCCACAAAAAGTGGCAACAGATTAGCAATTGGGAGATATGGTCCTGAGACAATCCGATCATAATCTTATCGATAACTCTTTCCAACATCGTAAAAGTCGAAATAAAGTAAATACTCAAAGTAACAAACTAACCATACTACGATTGACAACTTTGGTCTTATTAGTTATCAATAAGATTAACACACCCCAATGCCAGAGAGAACACAAACTGAAGGAAACCACAGCCCCACAACACGAGGAGTTACCCCCGACACCAGCATTGACACTTCCAGAACAATACTAGGCTCCACCGCAATCCGCAACCTGAGAGATCAACTGGAAGAGCTCGAACTGTACAACCGGGATATACTCGAGTACACTGAAGAACAAAACACACAATTACAAACACAGAATAGGATGCTATACGACTATACCGAGGATAGTGAAGATAGTGATACCGACGACGAGATGCCCAAGAAGAAGGACTACACAATGCTCAAGGACCACTTGGATGAGACACTAGTGAAACCGGTCGCGGTACCATCGAGCATAGACGTATACGAATTCAAGAAAGCACTAGCAAATGCATTAGCCGAAGTACCCTCCATCAAGTACATACAGGGAGGAGGATATGCCTTCCTACTGGAAACGGAAGCACAATACCATGAAAGGGACCCTCATGTGCCTTTCCCCAAGGCACCGAGGGAACCACAAGAACTCGACAGTACAATCGAACTCACATCAGACGCATACAAACTGTGGAAGCGGAGCCGGGCCCTATATGTTGAATGGAACAAGTACGACAGGGAGGCACTACTAATTACAGACAAGAAATTTCCCAACATGCTAGGGGATCTGAAGGACCCGGGCTCGGATGCCTTCCCCCGTGGGACCGCGGTACTAACGGCCTTCCAGGTCATGGAGGAAGACCTGTGCACGACCGCCGCGCAGCATCAACTCACGCGAGAGCTCACCAAGAAAATGAATGCTTTGACATACACACCGAGCCCGATCGGGCCCAAGGAATACTTCCAACAGCTCACTAAATATCAACACCAAATCAACTTGCTCCCAGAGACAGCAAACGTGACGGCAGAACAGATGATCGATTACTCACGGGAGGCAATCGCGCGCAGCAAACACGACCCCATCACACTCCACCGAGTAGACAAGGATTGGAAGAAATACCGGGAAACGGAGGGTAATAGCGGATTCACCCATTATAAAAAGTTCTGGGGACAACGCTTGAAGGAACTGTACAGCAGCTACCACAACACTACAACTACAGCAAACCTGGCAGACATTCAGGCTGATCAACGCTTCACCGAGCTCGAAAACAAACAACGGGATCTGGCCAATGTATGCCAAGAAATCTACTCCCAGGTCACTGAAACGGCGACAGCCGCATCGACCATGACCATGTCCAACCAATGGAAAACAGCGATGGCCATCCTCCAGGCCGATGTAAACCGACTCAAGTCGGCAGACGCAAGCTGCACAAACGGGTCCGCCACACACCAGCCAGCGCTTCTTGAGTGGAAGCAATACAAATACTACTGCCACTCATGTGGAGTGAATCTCACCCACGATGGCCGGAGTTGCTACAAGCGCCGTAACAAGGCCGATCACCAGGAAGGGGCCACCTTTGACAATCAGATGGGTGGGGCCACCAGGAACACAGACCGGTGGTTGAAGTGGAATGGTCCCAACCCCAACGGAAATGGCCGGACCATGATCGTTAATGCGCCCCAGAGATCTTGACGGTGTGGGAGGGAACATAGTAGTAGCATACATAAATCTAGTAATCACGATTCTCAATTACTCAGTATTCTACGTGATCCCTCGCGTGATATCCTACCTCGGCCGCCACAGCGTACGGTTACCTTTGCACCCGACGTCGCATTCCATATCAGAGCCCCGCCTGGGTGTGGGGCCCTGGACTCGGCGGCAACGGACCATTTTGTCCCATCTACGTATCAAGGGGGGGCACACCAAGACACACCGGGAGCGCTGACGGTAGGTTGTGCAAATGGGAGCAAGATGCTCTCCACAGCAACAGACCTGTTAGACCTACCCCGGCTCCCCCTCGAGGCACGCGGGTGTCACAAATTCGATGAAGTGGAACTGCCATTGGTCTCAGTGCCTAAACTATGCAGTAACGGGTGCCACGTAGAGTTCTCTAAGGACGACGTGACCGTTATCGGCCCCACCCAACAAATCATACTCACCGGTCAACGTGACCCCCTAAGGAATCTATACATGGTTCCCCTCCATCAGCCCGACCCTCCAAAGGTGACGGCTAAATCTCCAAGGGTGACAGACCCCCCCCCCCCCCCCCCCCGCAAAACGAAACCGGCAGCAGCGCAACCAGCGCCGTCCAAAACGATACCGAAACCAAATATTCAATACACACGGGGGCAGGCATACCAGATTCAAGCCATCCCCAAGCTGATCCAATTCTACCACGCAGCAGCAGGATACCCCACTAAAGAGACGTTGGCCCGCGCCATTGAGCGCGGCTCATTTGCCACGTGGCCGGGCCTCACCGTACAACGGGTCAACCGATACCTCCCACTCACAGAAGAGACGACTATGGGGCACCTACAAATGGTTCGGCAAGGCATCCAAAGCACGCACAAGCCAAGGAACCCAAAGAACAAGCCAGCGGCCGATACAGAGCCACCCCGCGTCGACCGAAAGAAGATACATAACGTCTGCGTAGACATAGTTGCCATGAATGAAATGCAACCAACCAACCACGCAGGGCCACGCACCAAAGACAAACCGAAGGAACTCATTGCATGGGACCTACCGGGGAGATACCCAGTCACGTCACGCCGTGGGCACCAGTACGTATTCCTCATGTACGACTACGATTCCAATTACATTGACGTGGAACCCATCCAATCACGCAAGAGCAAAGACCTCCTACAGGGATTCACAGTGTGTTACGCGCGGATGAAAGAGGACAACGTGAGTGCAAAAATAGTACGTATGGACAATGAAACCTCCAAGAAACTAATAGCGTACGTCCGAGAACTGTTTCGCGGGGTTCGAATTTACTTCTCGCGCACAAATTTTGTGCGTGATTTTAACACGGCAATATTTCTGGACACCCTGAAATTCGCGCCGATTGTATAAGGGTATATGTAAACTCAGCACTATTTCTGTGCGCGTGATGCACATTACTCTACTCTCAAATAAAAATAATTTATTTCAGTCTCTAGCAGAACCGAATTATTATTCTGTACGAACAACACTTACTTCTATTCACGAATAAAAAAGAAATCTTGAGTCAGTATTAATTCCAAAATATTAATCTACCAAACAACAATTCGATTCTGCTCCCCTAGTTGTGAATTATATTTCTTGACTACAATATTCCCTTTTTAAAATGTAGATTCTATTATGCTTGATTTATTCCTATTGCAACGTATTACGAATCCTCCATTATTTCTAATATTCTCAAAATTAAGTTCAAGATTAGTAGTAGTTTTGTATTATGTATGTACTGTTATTTTCTACATTAGTTCACCCATAGATAAACTTTCATTCATCAATGCTGTTATTGCCGGATCAATATAGACGTTTCTTTTCTTTTTCTTTTTTGGTCCACTACAATTAGTGGAGCTGCTACTAGTAATATTTGCATCGCCCTGCTTATTGTTGGTGTAATTTGTCGAACTTTCGTTCCTAAATCTGTCCCTCATCATTTCTTCCAATTTCCTTCCTGTTTCTGGGTGTTTTCGCATCTCGCCAATTTTGTCGCACAAGTCACTGAACAACTCGCGACCTTCCTCCATCCATCCATTTCTGCTTCCACTGTCTGAATCGCAGAATTTTTTTTTTTGTCGCGGAATCGTGGCATCACCCTTTCGCCGCTGCTGGTTCACCCATACATGATGCTCATTGTAGATTAGTACCAATGCAAATGCTTCATCTGCTATAGTAAATATATCACTCAGCAAGTGCCTCTCCTTCCGTTGTTTGAAATTGGAATTTGTCGGATTGATTGCCGACATGATTCTTGTAACAAAATAATAAAAATCTTCATCTTCCGCGTCTTTGTATGTTCTGTATTGAGGGTTTAAAATACCTGTGTTTTCATATTCTGTGTCTTGAATAACTGCAACAGTACCAGGGAATGTGATAGGGACTCGACCTTTTCTGTAATCGTCTGTACGGAAGTATCATAAGTATCAACGTGCAGCATGTTAGTGTTGTCGGACCAAAAATAGATTCTCAAAATCCTAATTTCAACAACCAATTCTCCTGTCTGTATTTACCTATCCAGTTTTTTCTCGCTAATGTTTGTGAGTTGTGCCTCAATGCGGTCAGTACTGTCCCTACTCGTTTCCTGTAAAAGGAACAGAATGCCGCAAGTGGAATATTTGGTGGCTTCATAACCGCACTTTCTCCAACAGCTTTATTTATTACAAGCGCCGTTACCTTGTCATTGATAGGGAACTTCATGTTGGGGTACCAATGTTTTTTGACGTAATCCCTTAGCTGCTTCTCCACTCTTTCACTCATATCACTCAAAGCCTTAAGCATATCGTTGTCTATTATAAGTCCATATTCGTCTGTAATTGTACTTACTGCTCGTTCTCTTGTGTCGCCGGCATTGTAACTCCCCTCTCCCTGCATGGTTGCCTCCGTTTGTTTAGGTACCATTACTACCTTTCCCACCCCTATATGTGGTTCCCTCTCTTGTTTCCGTAAGCGTTTTGCCACTTCCTCTGCCAATTTGTCATATTGGATATTTTTCATGACATGTTCGGCAACATCCTCTAATTTGTAGCATTCTCCGTTACATGTTTTCTCTACCACATTGGTTTTTGTTGTTCCTTCTTTCTGTTGGTTCGTTACTGTAGTGGTGGTTGTGTTGGTAATGGTCAGCGCTGGTTCGTTACTCTGGTTGATGGTGTTTTGTTCTTCCGTGTTTGTAGTAGTAGAAATTGTGTTGTCGGAACCATTTTTTTTACTGTTGCCCTTTGATGCGTTCATAGTTGTGGTATTACTGTTACACACTTTGTTAGTAATTGCGGTGTTTGTTTTAACTCTTCTTTTCTTACCGTTGTTGTCCCCTGTATTTTGATGATCACCGGGCCGGATGGTTTTGTTGTTTCGAAGGGTCTTCCCCTCGGATTTTTTGCTTCGTCGTGTCTTTCCGATAGCATTCATATTTTTTTATTTTATTTTCTGAATACGGTGTCGATCAAGAATCATGTGTTTCTTTTTGTGTGGTTTTGTGTGTGTACTAATAATTTGTCGGGTTGTGTACGGTGTTTTGTGTTGTGTGTGTTGTGTGTGTCGTGTGTGTGTGTGTGTGTGTACGGTGTTTCGTGTAGTGTGTGTACGATGTTTTGTGTGTAGAATTTTTCCGTGGGTTCTGTACTATGTTGTTTGCCCGAACATCTTCTGTGTGTTGTCTGGTTTTGGGCGCGCTGTTATATTTGTAGCAGTAGAGCACGTACCTGTGCAAGCCACCCCTCCCGCGCCATAATTTTTTCAGAAGGGAAACATTTGATCACACTAAGGTTATGTATTTCAATCCTCTAGTCACATGTAGAATCTCGTAGACTGCTGCACCTAACATACCGTACTGTCTTGTGTGCCATTTGTATCTACAAACCACATCATTGTCTGTACTGTGTGTGTCAAAGTTGTTCCCAATATGCATTTAAAAGTTGTTCCCAACATGCATTTCGTAAGTCATGTGATATGCATTCATGGCCTGGTACAAAAACTTTGGTAGTCATTACCAAATGAGACTGTTTGTGCCCTGGAATTGCACCAAAAATACCCTCATCATGTTTGCCATTTTGAGAGTCAAACCACAACATTTTGGGCATTCTGAGTGGCAAAGTTGTTCCCAATATGCATTGGATGAGTCATGATGAATGTATTCATGGCTTGGACCAGATACTTTTTGAGTCATTACCGAATAAGTTAGTTTGTGCCCTGGAATTGCACCAAAAATACCCACATGTTTGCCATTTGGAGAGTCAAACCACAACATTTACAGCATTCTGTGTGACAAAGTTGTTCCCAATATGTATTTGATGAGTCATGAGGAATGTATTCATTGCTTGGACCGGATACTTTTTGAGTCATTACCCAATAAGTTAGTTTGTGCCCTGCAATTGCACCAAAAATACCCTCATGTTTGTCAGTTGGAGAGTCAAAACTTTAGATTTTGGGCATTCTATGTGACAAAGTTGTTCGCACTAGTATGCATTTGATGAGTCATGATGAATGTATTCATGGCTTGGACCCGATACTTTTTGAGTCATTACCCAATAAGAAGTTAGTTTGTGCCCTGGAATTGCACCAAAAATACCCACATGTTTGCCATTTGGAGACTCAAACCTTAAGATTTTGGGCATTCTATGTGACAAAGTTGTTTCCAATATGCATTGGAAGAGTCATGATGAATATATTCATGGCTTGGACCAGATACTTTTTGAGTCATTACCGAATAAGTTAGTTTGTGCCCTGGAATTGCACCAAAAATACCCCCGTGTTTGCCATTTGTAGAGTCAAACCACAACATTTTGGGCATTCTATGTAACAAAGTTGTTTCCAATATGCATTGGATGAGTCATGATGAATGTATTCATGGCTTGGACCCAATACTTTTTGAGTCATTACCGAATAAGTTAGTTTGTGCCCTGGAATTGCACCAAAAATACCCACATGTTTGCCATTTGGAGAGTCAAACCACAACATTTACAGCATTCTGTGTGACAAAGTTGTTCCCAATATGTATTTGATGAGTCATGAGGAATGTATTCATTGCTTGGACCGGATACTTTTTGAGTCATTACCCAATAAGTTAGTTTGTGCCCTGCAATTGCACCAAAAATACCCTCATGTTTGTCAGTTGGAGAGTCAAAACTTTAGATTTTGGGCATTCTATGTGACAAAGTTGTTCGCACTAGTATGCATTTGATGAGTCATGATGAATGTATTCATGGCTTGGACCCGATACTTTTTGAGTCATTACCCAATAAGAAGTTAGTTTGTGCCCTGGAATTGCACCAAAAATACCCCCGTGTTTGCCATTTGTAGAGTCAAACCACAACATTTTGGGCATTCTATGTAACAAAGTTGTTTCCAATATGCATTGGATGAGTCATGATGAATGTATTCATGGCTTGGACCCAATACTTTTTGAGTCATTACCCAATAAGTTAGTTTGTGCCCTGGAATTGCACCAAAAATACCCCCATGATTGCCATTTGGAGAGTCAAACCACAACATTTTGGGCATTCTGTGTGACAAAGTTGTTCTCAATATGCATTTGATGAGTCATGATGAATGTATTCATGGCTTGGACCAGATACTTTTTGAGTCAATACCCAATAAGTTAGTTTGTGCCCTGGAATTGCACCAAAAATACCCTTATTTTTGCCATTTGGAGAGTCAAACCACAACATTGTGGGCATTCTGTGTGACAAAGTTGTTCCCATTATGCATTTGATGAGTCATGATGAATGTATTCATGGCTTGGACCAGATACTTTTTGAGTCATTACCCAATAACTTAGTTTGTGCCCTAGAATTGCACCAAAAATACACCCGTGTTTGCCATTTGTAGAGTCAAACGTTAAGATTTAGGGCATTGTATGTGACAAAGTAGTTCCCAATATGCATTTGATGAGTCATGATGAATGTATTCATTGCTTGGACCAGATACTTTTTGAGTCCTTACCCAATAAGTTAGTTTGTGCCCTGTAATTGCACCAAAAATACCCCCATGTTTGCCATTTGTAGAGTCAAACCACAACATTTTGGGCATTATATGTGACAAAGTTGTTTCCAATATGCATTTGATGAGTCATGATGAATGTATTCATGGCTTGGACCCGATACTTTTTTAGTCATTACCCAATAAGTTAGTTTTTGCCCCGGAATTGCACCAAAAATACCCCCATGATTGCCATTTGTAGAGTCCAACCTTAAGATTTTGGGCATTCTGTGTGACAAAGTTGTTCCCAATATGCATTTGATGAGTCATGATGAATGTATTCATGGCTTGGACCAGATACTTTTTGAGTCATTACCCAATAACTTAGTTTGTGCTGCCCTGGAATTGCACCAAAAATAGCCCCATGTTTTCCATTTGTTGAGTCCAACCAAAACATTTAGGGCATTGTATGTGACAAAGTTGTTCCCAATATGCATTTGATGAGTCATGATGAATGTATTCATGGCTTGGACCAGATACTTTTTGAGTCATTACCCAATAACTTAGTTTGTGCCCTGGAATTGCACCAAAAATACCCTTATTTTTGCCATTTGGAGAGTCAAACCACAACATTGTGGGCATTCTGTGTGACAAAGTTGTTCCCATTATGCATTTGATGAGTCATGATGAATGTATTCATGGCTTGGACCAGATACTTTTTGAGTCATTACCCAATAACTTAGTTTGTGCCCTAGAATTGCACCAAAAATACCCCCATGATTGCCATTTGTAGAGTCAAACGTTAAGATTTAGGGCATTGTATGTGACAAAGTTGTTTCCAATATTCATTTGATGAGTCATGATGAATGTATTCATTGCTTGGACCGGATACTTTTGTAGTCATTACTATCCAATAAGTTAGTTTGTGCCCGGTAATTGCACCAAAAATACCCTCATGTTTGCCATTTGGAGAGTCAAACCACATCATTTTGGGCATTCTGTGTGGCAAAGTTTTTCCCAATATGGTTAGGGTTACATCCGGTTCGCAAATTCAGTAATTATTTGTTCTTATATGTGGACTTCACGCAAGTTCTTTACCCCCATGCAGTCTTTTTCGAACGTACGTACGACACTCTTTTTCGAACGTACATACATACCGTACATACTAGATTCGTACATACGAGATTATTTATTTGTTCTTATATGTGGACTTCTCGCAAGTTCTTTACCCCCATGCAGTCTTTTTCGAAAGTACGTACGACACTCTTTTTCGAACGTACATACATACCGTACATACTAGATTCGTACATACGAGATTATTTTTCGATTCTTTTTCGAACGTCAAGATTCTTTCGTACGTACGAGATTGATTTTTTTCTTTCGTACGTACGAATTATCTAGTACAAAAAACGTGTAGAATTCTACACAAATCTACACTTGTACCAAATCATGTAGAATTGTACAGGATGTATGATTTTTTTTTACCTCGCGACAAAAAAAAAATCTTTCCCACACAAACACTAATAAACTTTTATTACCTCGCGACAAACAAAAAAGATCACTTTTTCTACCTCGCGACAAAAAAAATCACTTTTTCTACCTCGCAACAAAAAAAACAATCTACCTCGCAACAAAAAAAAAATCACTTCATAATCTGCCTTCTTACATCCGACTTATTTGACTAGGGTGTTGGTTCTTGTAATCAACACTCCGTCCGAGAACGTTTGATCCAAAACCTCTTTTGAGCCGGAGGATCTGTTGTCAGATATTTTAGTCCGAAATAACAGCCTTGTACTGGAAAAGAAGTAGTTAGCATTTGACGAGAAGGGGATTTGCTGGATAGATATTGTTTGGACTGCAGCCTTACATATACGTCTTGAAATCAATGAACTGGCTTTGTCCCTTGCAATTATATCAACAGGAACAAGGTACTGTTTTTCGTGACATGGAGTAAGAAGTATTCTACGGCAGCAACAACAATTTCATCGGGACGATTGTCGGAACGTCGGAACAAGCAAAGGTAAGAATGAGAGAGATCGGCATCGGCATCGGCATCGGCATCAGCATATTGGTCTTCCACTCCACCAGCATTACTGATTCCCTTCTGTTTTCTTCTTATTTTCACAGGAACAGATCGGAAGCAACCATCGAATTGGAATCGGAAGCAACCATCGAATCGGAAGCAACCGAATCCGATTCGGAAGCAACAAATCTTCCCCTGTAGGTGCGCTGAATTTTCCCTGATTGGTGATAATTACGAATCGATCGGCATGTACATTATCATATTATTCTGTTGTTATTATTTACTCTATGTAGTACATCAATAGATACTCACCCATTTTGTTCAATTATCATATCATCTATTTGAATAGGATCGTCGGCAACGAGAACGGCAACGACTCGTCGATTCGACAGCAAGCGGCAGCAAGAGCAATAGCATCAGGCGGCAGCAGCGAGAGCAACAGCAGCAAGCGGCAGTAGCGAGAGCAACAGCAACTAGCGGCGGCGAGTAGGCGCAACCGGAAACGATCGAACCACCGGCGCTCGGCAACGAATCAGCGAAACGCTCCTCCGACAACGAATTAGCGAAACGCTCCTCCTCCTCCACCGGGAATCGCTCCTCCTCCTCCACCGGCGCGAGGCAACGAATTGTTGGTATCAAATCGCTCCTCCTCCTCAACCGGGGATACACCAAACTCGCTCCTCCTCCACCGGCGCGAGGCAACGAATTGTTGGTATCAAATCGCTCCTCCTCCTCCACCGGTACTCGCTCCTCCTCCTCAACCGGGGATACACCAAACTCGCTCCTCCTCCACCGGCAAGCGGCAACGAGTCTTTGGCATCTAATCGCTCCTCCTCCTAGCAACAACAACAGCAATTGGTGATCTACTCCAATGCCAAATCCAATCGATCCAGCACCAATCAATCTGCAACACCAATCGATCTGCAAAACGAACTGATCCAACACCAATCGGTCTGCAACAACAATCGATCCAACACCAATCGATCCAACACCAAACGATCTGCAACACGAATCAATCCAACACAAATCGATCTGCAAAACGAATCGATCTAACACCAATCGATCTGCAACATCAATCGATCCAACAACAATCGATCTGGTCCCCACATATCCGCACCTCCTCGCACCTCCAGTCGCTCTCCCTTTTCCGCGCCTCCAATCAGTTTGCAGATTCTACCTAACATACCAACTTCTCGTCAACCCGCACCTCCAGCTATCCAGCCCAATCCGCACCTCCAAGCAGCCAGCTGACACCCCGCCTCTGAAGACTACTCCGACCAGTTGACACCCCTCCTCGGCATAGAAACGCTCCTCCTCCACCGGCGATCCGGCATCGGCTCGATCCTCCTCCTCCTCCACTGGTGATTGGTCATCAAATCGATCCTCCTCCACAGGCGCTCAGGGAACCATCGAATCAATCGGGAACGATCGAAGCAAGCTGGATAGATCGAACCAACCAGGAACCAGAAGCAAGCGGGAACGATTGACGCAACCAGGAACCATCCATTAGAAGCAAATCAAAGCGTGAACGATCGAACTACTCCACCGGGCAAGCGGCAACAATATCAACAGCGAGAGCAAGAGCGGCAAGCGACAGCGAGAGCAACAGCGGAAAGCAACAGCGAGAGCAACAGCGGCAAGCGGCAGCGACACCAATCTATCCAACACCAATCGATCCGGAACACCAATCGTTGGCAACACCAATCGATCCGCAACAACACCAACCGATCCAACACCAATCGATCCAACACCAATCGATCCAACACCAATCGATCTGCAACACCAATCGATCTATCAAATCGCTCTTCCACCGGCGCTCCTCCTCCAACGTCGCTCCACCGACGTCGCTCCTCCTCCACCGGCGCTCCGGGATCGAATCGCTCGTCCACCGGCGCTCCTCCTCCACCGGCGATCTGGGATCGAATCGCTCTTCCACCGGCGCTCCTAATCCAACGTCGCTCCACCGACGTCGCTCCTCCTCCACCGGCGATCCGGGATCAAATCGCTCGTTCACCGGCGCTCCTCCTCCACTTAAGCTCCTCCTCCTCCTACACCGGCGATCCACCAACGTCGATCCTCCTACACCTCCACCAGCAAGCGGCACTCCATCGGCAAATCGATTCGTCCTCGTCATCCTCCAACGGCAATTCGTCTCGGCAACAATGAAACCAACCACAACGAATGGAAAGCAATTGTCAGCACGAGGAAGGAGGCAAAAAGCAAATAGGAAACATGAGAGAAGACATAAACAGAGAATGTCTTCAAATTTTCTGATCATTGCAGCACCAGTGTCGAACAGCCATGAGACTTATAAACAATTGTCGCAGATAAAACCGGAGAGGAAGCGGGTAAATAAGCCCATTGACAAACCTGTCAAGACAATAGCACTGAAAAACAAATACCAATCAACTGTGGTGGCAGGTAAATACATGGAAACCAATTGGTGTGGTGGCAAAATAGGGGGAAAGAAAAAGTATGAACCGGAACTGGCATTGTCTATCGACAATTTTGAGACGTTGGATAGTACGAAAGAAGAGCATATTCTTGCAGTTGACAATTATAAACCATCGTTGCGCATTTTTGCCAAAGTTTCAAGAGGTTTAGCAGAACGACACCTGGCTTCCAAGAATAATATCAACTTGTTGAGAGAATTCGCTCCTGCCATTGTTGGAGCAAAACCAACCGTTGGAAGAGGGGTTAAGCGCGGCAGTATCAATGATGATTATGCTATCATTGGAATTCGACCAGAAAGATTGGATTCAAATATTGGTGAGTATGTTTTCAAAAGTCATGTCGATCCCAGCATCAAACTAGAGCTAGAAGAGAAAACAGTTGAAATTGTGAAGCATATGCATCATAGTTTAATTGACGGGTTGGGGGTTGGGGTTAGGGTTGGGGTTAGGGTTGGGGTAGGGTTAGGGTTGGGGTTAGGATCCATTGGCGGTAAAATGACATCATGTACAATCTGTTGGTTTAGAACAGAATGAAGACCCGTCGCTGACTGACTTGTGACAGTGTGTTGCTGGGAGAGATGGGAAGGGGGAACAGATGGACCGTTTTGTGTCATAGTCATCCCAAAATCAGACGGAGAATGTTGAACAGACGGCAAGGTAGGCTGCACTTTGATAGAGGTGGAGAGGTTATAGATCTTTCGTTTAATTAGACCCTGACTATGGTAGAAATCCCGGCACTCATCAAGACAATAAAGATGTCTTCTTAGGCCAACGGAGACGTATTTCAAAGTACCCTGCTTGTTTGCCGTGGATTTATATCCTAAAAACTTGGAGTTTTTGCCATTCAGCGCGCAACAACGGCAGTAGAATAGAAGAGGGGTTTTCATAACAGGAGGCATGATGTTGCGGAGTTGTTTGAAGGAAAATATCAGTAGATGGGGTCGAAACGAAGGAGATCACAAAGATGAATCGTTGAAAGGAAAAAATTACATGTGTTACTTTGTGTGTGATGTGTTTTCTTGTACGGTAGATTTCCTTACTACCGTACTTCGATTGCAAAAATGGTCTGTAAAGTAATTACTACTTAGTGATGATTGCAACATTCCTCGTACAATATGTTTAGTAGTGAACAGTACGTACAGTCAACTCCTTAAGAGGGTTAATACACAGCGCCGGACGGGTAAATCCCATCAGTTATTCCAAACATTTGTTGGCAGGCGCGTCAGTTCTTCCATAAGGTGCACGGAAATGTGAATCGAAATGGAAATCGTGGACAATAGCGTTGTTGATTATCGAAATGGAAATCGTGGAGAATTGTTTTGTTGATTGCGATCAAGTTGATTCCGACTTTCATGTACCCGTAAAACCAACTAGTACGCTATTTTTGCATGAGTTATTACTAGTAGATACTAGTACGAAATCGTGGACAATTGCGTTGCTGATTATCGAAATGGAAATCGTGGACAATTGTTTTGTTGATTACGATCGAGTTGATTCCGACTTTCATGTACCGGTAAAACCAACTAGTATGCTATTTTGCATGAGTTATTACTAGTAGATACTAGTAATACATTATTTTCGCTAGTACTTCATCATTATAATTGATTATTTCATTATCTTTCCGACGAGGAAAACAAATACCAACGTGTTAGGTGTTACTACGACCTAATCTTCGAATAGATAATCTACTCTACTGATACTACTAATACTAATCATCCAATCGACAGTCGAACCAACCATGGAGGGAATTTACAAACTACAAAAGGTGGTTCAGGAACACCCAGCCAATCTCGAACAAGAACTCCGGAGAATGCTTGTTCATCACAAGAAAGAGACTGCTCGAATCCAAAAAATGATTCGTAAGATTCGTGAAGAAAAAAGGAATGATCCAAATGTTAAAAAGGAAAGCGACGATCCTACTAGCAATCATCAAGTCGTTCCGAATGTAACCAGCAGCATCTATCCACAAAGCGGGGGGTTATTTGAGAGCAGCGAACAACATTGGAGTGGCGATTCCGACGGTGTAGCTTCTGAAAATACAGCAGATCTTCCTGGCGTTAAAGACGAACAAAACCCTTGAGTGCAATAGCCCGCCTGGGGTGGATTCGACTTGGAGTTGACATGGAGTTGGAGCTGGGATTTGAGTTGGAGTTGGAGGATTTGGGTCGGAGCCCATTATACCGGTATGGTGGAAACATGTTGAGAAAATGAAATAAGTCATTCGTGCACAAGTTGTACACAAAATAGTGCTTGTCACGAAACGAATATGATATCCTTAACCCTAAAATAGTTATTTTATTTGAGGAGTAACGAGATATTGTCTCAAAAGTAAAGGTGTGCGACGCGCGAGGTATTTTAGTAGACACGCGACCTAAAAAGGTAGGAAATTTAAAAAATAGGGTCGAGAATTGTAAAAATACCGCGCGATAGCCCGCGGGGGGTCGAGAAACAGTTCTTGGACGTACATCACAAAGAACAACCTCGATTACCAACTAGCATCACCCGGGGACCACCGGCTCAACCATGCAGAAAGGGCAATACAGACTTTCAAGAACCATTTTATAGCAGGATTGAATGGGGTGGACGACAAGTTCCCGGTGGACAATTGGGACCTACTGATCCCACAGGCGCTCCTTACGCTCAACTTGCTACGCGCATCGCGCACCCAGCCAAAACTATCGGCATATGAGCTCAGACGCGGGATCTATGACTACAACAAACACCCACTAGCCCCTATGGGCTGTCAGGTGATTATTCACGACAGAGCTCAAGAACGAGGCGCATGGCAGGACCACGGGACAAGGGGTTTCTACATTGGCCCGGCCTTGAAGCACTACAGGAATTACACATGCGCCAGGGAGGCCAGCCGCGCTAACAGAATCAGCAACACAGTGGCTTTCTTTCCCAAGACTGATATGCCCCATACCTCTTCTACGGACCGGCTGCTCATGATACTCCAAGACCTAAAGAAAGTTACCAGTAAGTCCCATCCACCAATACCTTATATGGAACAGGGAACCCAAATGAATGAGGCCCTTTGGAGTATATAAGATCTTTTGCATATGGGAATACATAGGCCGTTCACACAACCAAAACGGGATGGGCCCAAAGCCACACCTAGTGATACATCCAAATGCCCACGCGAACCTCCAAGGGTGTCAAATGGGCCCAATACAAAATCAACCAATAAGCCCGGAAATGAACGCGAACCTCCAAGGGTGCCACCTACGCAACAACGCAGCGCCCGCAGGGGACACTCCTGGGCCGTGGGCACAATCATTAGAAAGAAGTTCAACTCAGGGTGGTATGAAGGTGAAGTGGTAAGCTATGACCAGACCAATCAATACTACAAAGTAAGATTCACCGATGGGGACATTGCCGACTACACACACGGTGAAGTGTCGCGGTACTACAAATCAGATCAGTGCTACTCAAAGCCCACACTTAAACCCACGGCACTAATGGGAGTTTACCCGCGTGATCAGGTCCATTTTCCCGTACCAAAACAGGCCCTACGAACAAGCAAATCAACATATCGGCCCCAGCTCGCGTGCGGGGGGTCCATATGGGATGATGACTTGAACAAGTGGGCAGCGTACCGAGATCTAATCAAGCACCCCAAAGCAGCGATACAGGAGTTATGGCTCAAGTCAGGTGAAGACGAGTTCGGCCGGCTGTATTATTTTCCTTCTGAATCCGGTCCGTTGAGGGTCTGATTTAAAGGCTTCTGAAGAACAGCAACGCTGCGTTAGTGTGTTAGTAGACGAACGATTGTACTCTACGCGTGACAATTGTGGTTGGATACTTTCGGCAACGGATAATCGGACTACAGGCGAGACTATGGAAACGCCAGATCTCTTCTTACTGTGAACTTATTCAGATACAGCGAGACAGACCTTAGTAATAACAACCGGCAAATCGTGTTGTTAAGTAAAAACAAGATATAACCGTTACGTGCGGTTAAATATGAACCAATAAGGAAACAGATCGACGCGCGCACTACATGAATGAGATGAGCGGCGAAATGAACAACATACGTTCTTACGAACAATGAATACATTGAGGAAGTGAGACGAAATTAATGATGGATCGACACTCAGGCATATGAAGACCAAACAAGGCAATATAGGCACCGAAGGAAATCTATCACAGAAAACAAACTGATGGTCACGATGACTGAATAAAAGAGTCACGATCGAATGAATAGATCATTGATAGAAGAATCGGACACAGCGAAATATCACAAGAAAGTAGTACACGAAAATTCAGAGGCTTAGGATCCAATACTAAGGATGTCAATGATATACATGTGTATGTCAGTGAAATATGGGAAATATCAATGACATGCGAAATGGATACGCGAAGCCCGAATATGTCAGAAACAAACAAAAGGAGACATGTTACTCCGACAAATTCACTGAGGAAATATTAGTTAATCTACAACACGAGAATGCATGTGTAGTCTCAGGATGGAGAATCGCTTAACACAGGATTGCATGTGAAATCCGATTATGTATTCGAAAAACAGAAAATAGATTAATTAACTCATAATCCGGAATTACAGTTGTTGATTAACAGTCGCAAGATTCATACGAAGTCTATATAACAAACATACCTACGAGTTACAATCCATTCCGGAGTACTTCTAGTACGAGCTTTATACGAGAAAATTCTCTCGAAGTTTCTACTAGAAATTTCTACTAACAAAATCAATCTTAGAATTTATCGATCGCGAACTTCAGAAAATTCTATCCGATTGGTACCACTGACTCAAACCTAACACACTGGTACGAAACCACTGAAATAAGCAATTATCTCGGACGTGAATTATCGAATACTACTGATATTTGGCTAGAACAACAAAGAAGAAGAACACCAAAATACAAATAAAATAAAAATAAAACAAAAATACATAACCAGAAACAAAAATAAAAATACGTAACAACCGAAAAGAAAAATACACGACAAAAAATACACCACAAAATGCAAACCTTTACAAACAGATTCTTTCAAACCCTGGGTGCAGTCACTTACCCGGCCTTCTATATTATGAGAAACAACGATTGGTGGAGACAAAATGAAGATGTATCACAGAATACATCCGAGGATGAGGATAACCAGATTCCATCGACAACAGACAGCTCCTCGACCCGACGCCAACGACAACGACGTTCAAGACGGGTCAACTACGATCAAGAATTATCATCATCGTCGCCGTCTTCATCTTCATCATCTTCCTCATCATCAGAAAGTGATGAGGATGATAGTGGCTCAAGACCTGGCAGACGCAGAAATGCAGAACTGGTTAACCTCCGAAGACAAGCAGCAGAAGCTAAACGTCAAATGGAAGAAATCAATGCCCTCAAGGAAGAGATGAGAGCTGCAAGAGCACGAGGACGAGAAAAAGAAAGAAGATATGAAGCGGAGATGAATGCTCTGAGACAAACAATTCAAGAATCACGCAACAAGGACGATGAGATGGAAGCGCTTAGACAAGAAGTTAGGTCGGCCAAAGAAAAAGCAACAGGCCAGCAGCTACTCAAGGCAAAACCAATCCATGACTTTGATGGCCAACAGGAAAACTGGACAAAGTGGAAATCCGATGCGATAGCTACGTTTGCGGCCACAGGACATGAGGAGATTATGAATGATGCAGAGGCGGCCCGGAATGCACCGAGCAAAAACAAGGCACTTTGGGGAACATTGTTGTCGGCGTGCAGTGGCGGTAGTGCTCATTCAAAAATCATCAAGCATGAAGATACATTTGATGGTCATGCGGCATGGCAAGAACTATTGGGCTGGTATGATTCTGACAACCGGCGAGAATCTTATGCCGAGACACTGAAGCTTCGTCTACGATACAACCTGTTGCACCCTAATGGCAATATTTCTGAGTATATTAACACATTTGAATTGACCTACCATAAACTCCGGAAAATTCCACCATACCATATGACTGAATGGGATGCAAAAAGTATCTTTGCCCGCAATATTCGAGACCCAAATCTGGAGAGATTCAAAGAAGAATTACTGGAACACAAAACTGACAGGACCCTAGAAGAGATGATTATTAAGCTTCGCATCCATGATGAAGAACTTACCCGCACCGCGTACGATAGCAACAGAGGAGGCCACAAACGCGTTCGCCGCACCCCTGATGGTCCTAACAAACGACAACGTACGGGTTCTTACGGCACAGGCACTCTTACAGGGACTATTCACCCTAACCTCAAGGGTATTATCCGAATCCCTCCTGAAACATGGCAAGAGCTTTCCCAGCCGTATCGCGATTGGGTACTCAAATACAACCAAGCCATCCGCCACAGTGACACTCCACCTACCACTCCAGAAGGGGTTATTGTTGGGCCTCCACAAGATGATGGATTGAATCATTTTATTCCCAAATCAAGTCGTCAACGTCGAGTCCGTCGTGTAATGACACCCATCACCGGAACGGACGCACCGGCATCGCCGCCCACATCAGCCGAAAACACCAAGTCCTCAACTCCGGATGTTGATAGTGACCAGGATAGCATTGGAACAATTGATGAAACTGAATTATTCCCTCCAGGCTCCACTGCTCTCAAAACAGTACGATTTCATCTCCATTCTGGGGGGGACGATAGTGCGCATCAGGCAATGCAGAATGCAGCGAACGATAGTGCGGATCAGGTAATGCAGAATGCAGCGAATTCAACACCACGAAGAAACGCATCCTCTTATTTTTACACAACACGAAGAAACAAAATGGAAATAAAACCCGATGAAAGTGAAAATGAGGAAAATGAGGATTGTGATGGAGAAGACGTACCCGATCTTGTTGCAAGAACGGCGCCCGACTTGGACGATGAAAGTGAATCGAATGAGGAACGACGGGATCGAAGAACAGGAAACAGGAAAATATATCAAGAAAGAAGACCGCGAAGAGCATCAAGAAATCCAACAATTACCAATATACATCGATATAGAGAGGTTCAACAAAATGACAACATTGCAGTGATCGACAGTGGTGGAGGAAGAAGACCAACGGTTACAGAACAAGCATGGCTCCGAATTGGAGGAGAAACTGGAATGACGTCTGCAATGAGGCCGTACATGAGTAATGATACAAATGCCTATGTGGAGCATCCGGTTTGCAGTGCTGTAACGAAGGCTTTTATTCCAGGAAGAGAAGATCCAGTACTTCTAATGGTCCACTATGCAACTTTTGTGACCAAGGATAAAGACCAAACTGATGGTGAATCACTATTGACAACGATCGATATGGGTGATCATGGAGTGCTGGTGAATGGAGTGCAACCACAGTTGAGCAAATGTGGCATTACAATTGGAACGACATTCCTACCATTTTCATATGACGATGAAAAAGTTTATTTTCATATTACCAAACCAACAGAAGGAGAGGTTGATACATTGGAAAAATTTGAACTGAACAGTCCTGCACCTCCAGATATGCGCAAATATCCAATGTTGAGAAGGAAGAGAGCAAGAGAAACATTCAAATTTGCAAAACTCCCAATGCTGGAACTACGAAAACGATTTGCTATGTTACCAGAATTGACTGTTTTGAAAACATTGGAGAATACTACACAACACTACGAAGAAATAGAAGAAGAAAATCGAGAAGTCCCCAGGAAACATTACAGAAAAAGATTCAAGGCATTCCATTACAGAACACAAAATGAAACAGTGAGCACTGATTACACATATTTTTCGAAGAAGACATCTCAAGGACATAACGGGGGACAATTCTTTAGTGGCACCAAGACAAAGCTTTGGTATTTCCATCCTCTGAAAACAGAATCACAATGTACCAATGCCCTACAGGATTATCTTCGCGAACATGGAGCACCGGATACTATTCTCAGTGATAATGCAAGATCTGAAACGGGGGTAAAGTGGACTCAAATTCTTCGAGAGAATATGATCAAAACAAGAACAAGTGAACCACACCACAGCCATCAGAACCTATGTGAAGCTGAATGGGGAAGATTGTCCAAGATGGTACAAAACAGTCTACGTATGTTTCAGGCGCCAGTCAGTTTAGCACATTGGTGTGCAAAATGGTGCGTGTCAGTTAACAATTTGGCAGCCCGAAAGTCCCTGAATTGGAAAGTACCTCTTGAATTGCACCAAGGCTGGACACCTGATATTTCCCACCTGAGATTTCATTTTTATGAGCCAGTGTGGTATTTTGAGCCAAGATTCAAGAGTCCCAAAAACAACATGTTGAAAGGGAGATTCCTGGGTTTTGCGGAATCAACGGGTGATGCAATGACTTATTATATTCTGACTGAACCAGATACACCAAAGCAGAAACGACAAGTGTTGATGAGATCGGTAGTTAGAACAAGACACAAGGAAATTGGCACCAAAGATGAATATGTGAACGACAACCCGGAGGCAGAGAAATTTATTCTTTCCTTGTCAGAACATCAGCAGAACATGGAAGATATCAAGAGTACTGACGAAGTCCCATTGTTATCTTCAGGGGAGAAATTTGTCGCGAGCTCTGAAGGAATGGAAAATTCTACTAGCACCAATCCAATGGAAGCCCGTGATGAAAATGACAATACAACTTCAGGGGAGATTGATGCTGATGAAGAGGAAAACACGTTAGACATGGAAGAAGAGATGTTACCAAGTGATATAGATGGATGCAACAATGCTGAAACACATCAGGATATCTTGGAAAGCACAGAAGTAAATTTGGATATGGATTTCCGAAAGATTTTGGACCATTTCTGGGAAAATGGGATTTTGGTATTCAAGGCGCAATACATCGATGAGCTGCAAGGAAATACAGTTTTGAATACCCCATTCCCACAATTGAAGAAAGATCAACCACTGGCATGTGCAAAGTATATCAAGGAGTACATTGTTGAAAGCAGGAGAGGAAATAACAGACCATTGAATGTATGGGCAGAGCAAGTCATAAAACAACAATCTAGCATTGTCAGAAGAATACGATTTATGAAGTCCTTGATACACAAGAGTGTTCAACGCGCAGTCAACAAGAAGAAACCATCCAGGAATCAACGAATGGCAAAGAAGAAGAATCGTGAAAAGTTTGGACAGAAGATTCCAAATACCTATGAAGAATGTATGCAATTCGATGCGGAAGCTGGCAATACAAAATGGAAAGATTCAATTCAGAAAGAGATGGATAATTTGGAACGACTAAAATGTTTCAAATATCACTCAGCAGAAAAAGAATTTCCAAAAGAAGAAGGTTGGCAACAAGCAAGATTGCAGATGATTTGGGACATCAAGAGCGAGGACGGCAGGTACAAGAGCCGATTAGTAGCAGGTGGCCACAGGGTTGACTCGAGTGAATACAACACATACTCCAGTCAGATCAATAGTTTATCGGTGTACTTACTATTTCTAATTGCACAACACCAACAACTGGATTTGATGACAGCAGATGTGGGAAATGCGTTCCCAACTGCGCCGGTTCAGGAAAAGGTATGGGTGTGGGCTGGAGACGAGTTTGGTGAAAAGAAAGGATGTAAAGTAGAAATACAAAGAGCGCTGTATGGACTGGCGGGTAGCGGTAGAGCTTTCATGGATTTTCTGGCTGATACACTCATGAATTTGGGTTTTCGACCGTCAAGAGCAGATCCAGATTTATGGTTACAGAAAGAAGGAGAAAGCTACACATATATTGGTACGCATGTTGATGACCTTATGGTAATAGGAAAGAAACCACAAGATTGGATCGCCAGAATTGAACAAGAATTTGCGCTGAGAAATGTTGAATCAGAACCTCAGTATTACCTTGGTACAAGTCTTACAAGAATCAAAGATGGACGATTGTTGATGAACTCTACAAAATATATCAGTGAGGTGATTCGGAAATATCAAGAGAAATACTCAGTGACACTCAAGAAAGAAAATCTGCCAATGAAAACCGATTGCCACCCGGAACTGGATGATTCGTCATTACTGTCAGTATCTGAACATAAGGAATTCCAACATATTATTGGACTAGGACAGTGGTTGGTATTGTCTGGAAGAATTGATATTGCATTTGCAGTATCATCTCTTTCAAGATTTGTAGCCGGACCGCGAGAAGGTCATTTGCAGATGGCTAGACACATCCTGGGATATTTGAAGAAGTACAAGAAGAAAGGAATTCTAGTGGATTCAAGATCTCCAAGGATCAGTTCAAATGGTGATGTCAAGCTCAAATACAAAGAATTTACACATCACTACAAATATTACAAAGAAGAATTGGATCCAATGTTCCCCGTGCCTCTAATTCCTGAAATGGATCTGAACATATTCTGCGATAGTGACCATGCACATGACTTGGTTACTGGAAGGAGTATCACTGGATTGATTGCATTCGTTGGGTGTATGCCAGTATACTGGAAGTCTAAGAGACAGACATCAGTTCACACAAGTACATTTGGAGCTGAATTTACTGTTTTGAAAGACGCGGTTGCATTAGCCATCATGCTCAGATACCACCTTAGATCGATGGGAGTTGTAGTCACCAAACCAGCGGAGATCTATGTGGATAACAAAAGTGTAGTAATCAATTCCACTAACCCTGCAAGTTCACTCAACAAGAAATCAATCGCACTGGCCTACCATTTTGTCAGACAACACCAAGCTGGAAAAGTCGTATCTATCAGCCATATTAACTCACAGGACAACTATGCTGACATATTGACCAAGCCGCTAAACAGTAATGCATTCAGGAACCTTCTAAATGAATTCATGACAATGTAAAAACAAAGTTAAGTACCGCAATTCAGTAATAAAACAACCACACTAAAAATCCATGCCTAAAAAATTATGTTGTATGCTTCCCTCTACAAATCCGATAGGAATCTAAACCAAGAACATGGATTTAGGGGAGAACAACCGGCAAATCGTGTTGTTAAGTAAAAACAAGATATAACCGTTACGTGCGGTTAAATATGAACCAATAAGGAAACAGATCGACGCGCGCACTACATGAATGAGATGAGCGGCGAAATGAACAACATACGTTCTTACGAACAATGAATACATTGAGGAAGTGAGACGAAATTAATGATGGATCGACACTCAGGCATATGAAGACCAAACAAGGCAATATAGGCACCGAAGGAAATCTATCACAGAAAACAAACTGATGGTCACGATGACTGAATAAAAGAGTCACGATCGAATGAATAGATCATTGATAGAAGAATCGGACACAGCGAAATATCACAAGAAAGTAGTACACGAAAATTCAGAGGCTTAGGATCCAATACTAAGGATGTCAATGATATACATGTGTATGTCAGTGAAATATGGGAAATATCAATGACATGCGAAATGGATACGCGAAGCCCGAATATGTCAGAAACAAACAAAATGAGACATGTTACTCCGACAAATTCACTGAGGAAATATTAGTTAATCTACAACACGAGAATGCATGTGTAGTCTCAGGATGGAGAATCGCTTAACACAGGATTGCATGTGAAATCCGATTATGTATTCGAAAAACAGAAAATAGATTAATTAACTCATAATCCGGAATTACAGTTGTTAAGTAATGTAGATTACAGATAGTTGGTAGCAACTAGTGTGAATTTTGGGATATAAATCAGTTGAATGTTAAAAGTATGAGATAAGAGAGTAATCTTGCTGGAGAGCATGATATCTCTTTTAGTGCAGTGATGAATACAGTGCACCGCTAATCGTACAGCACTGTAGAATCGTGTGCTATCATGAGAAGCTTCCTTCTAATCGTACAGCACTGTAGAATCGCGTGCTATCATGAGAAGCTTCCTTCTAATCGTGATCATCGAAACAGCTCTTACAAGAAGCTTCTTCGAACCTCCCTTTTGATCATGAGTATCGAAACACATGATTGGAAGTATCAAAATGGCTATACCGGAACCAGGCAATTTACTTTGGTTTGGCCATGAAAACAAAAGGAACCTTGCTTCCGATCTTAAGTATTGAACTTCGATCGTGAAAGAACCTTGCTTCTGATCTTAAGTATCGAACTTCGATCGTGAAAACAGAAGGAATGGGCCTTCCCGGTCATTTACCAGAAGATATGAGAATATTCTAATCCTGTTTACAGAAAGTATGGGCCTTCCCGGTCATTCGGTCTCCGAGAAGAATATTCCAATCCTGCTTACAGAGATACTCCAATCTTGCTTACAGAGGTGATATGGCTCGATCGGTAGTATCGTACCACTTCCAGCTGTAGTACTGTAAATTACGTAGGAATCTAGGTAAGTTTAAGTACTGGCCTGTGGTTCCCTTACATACGTACGAAAGGAATTTAATAGGCTGTTCCAAGGCTTCCAGCAAAATAACATAGAAGGGATGGACGTATTGGATTGGATCAATATAAACGAAGTACCCATACACAAGAAGGACACATATCCCCGGTACACAGTCGCTATACGCCCCGAGAAGGCCGACCCCTACAGGACAAGGATAACCGCAGCGTCCGATAACTGTCACGCGACCCTTTTTTTTTTGTCGCGAGGTACTGTCGCAACCCCTTTTTGTGTGTAATTTTAACACGAGTCCCCCTTGTGATTCACTAGGTCAGTATCATGCCCAATTTTCTAACTCTCAATACGTGGGTCGCGTTTATTTTTTTCCTTGGGTCATGAATAATTATTATTAATTTTTAATAAAACCTACCCGTACGCTCGCGAATCACATTTACTAGAATTCAATACGCAAGGTCATGACTCACAACCAAACCCCCCCCTGTGATTCGGTCGCTTCGTATCATGCTCATTTTTCTAACTCTCAATCCCTGGTTCGCGATTATTTTTTTCCTTGGGTCATGAATATTGATTTTTAATTTTTAATATCACCTACCCGTACCTTCGCGAATCACATTTACAAAAATGAATTTTGCAACGTCATGACTCACAACCAGTAAAATTCAACATTAGTGCTCGCGACACGTAACCCTTAGAATGTATCTCCATTGCTCGCTACCCACTACCCTTATAATTTAATATTTGTGCTCGCAACAAACAACCCTTGAAATTTACTATCATTGCTTGCGACTACCTACCACTACAGTTGAATTATTCGTGTAAAGAATTTGCCTAATAGTACTATCGTATGCAAAATATGTATGATATGTACGAGTACTTCTTTCTGTACAATTTAATCGTATTTGTCACACAGAACGAACCCTTGTCAAATTAGTGAATGGACTGACAAAATGAACAGTATCGATTCTGAAAACAAGGCCTAAACTTCCTCCATTTCGTCAAGCAATTCTCCATGCCGGATCAATATAGTTTTCATCCTCACTTTCCTCTTCAGCAAGACTACTGGCAACAGTGCCACCATTATTCGACACAGTACTGGAAGGATTGCTTTCTGAGTCGAATCTTTGTAGCATCATTTTCTCCAAATTTATACCCGTTTTGGGATTTTCTCTTAACGTTTGTATCTTCTTGCACAATTTAGTGAACACTTTCCGTCCTTCTTTGTCCCATCCATTTGCACTTCCACTTTTTGAATCGCAATATTTTTTTTTCATGTATTTTGTTTTTTTGTGTGTCGTGTATGTTCCATCAAGTTTCATTTCCTATTGTTTTTCCCAATTTCTGTACTCGTTGTCAATTATCATTAGGGCAAAAGCCTCATCCGTAACACTAAAGATGGTACTAATAAGATCCTTTGTCTTCCTCAGCCTAAAGTTAGTCTTTCCCGGATTAATGGCAGACAGGATTCTTGTCACAAAATAATAAAATTCTTCATTTGCCGCATTTCCGTATCGCCGGTACTCTTTCGCCAGAATTTCCATCGAGTCCGTATTTAGAGCTACAGTACCAGGGAATGATGCCGGCACTTTTGCCATTTCACTATCAACTGTGGTGATGTCATCAAATGGCAGTATGATATCATAGTATGGTTGGGTTAGTTGTATGTCTGTCGTAGGCACATATTGAAGAATGTCGAAAGTACCATAATTTCCAGATGACTCAACAATTACGCCGTCACTTACCAAACCAATTTTTTCTAGCAAATGTTTGATTATTGTGTCTCAATTTAGCCAGGGCATTTGGTACTGCATTATGAAAGTATTCACAGATTTTCTTAATGGGTATATCTTTTGGATAGGATATTACACACTCATCGATTCCTTGCACGATTATTTTATTGGAAAGTGTGTTTGTTGTCATAAATTTCAGGCCACCGTACCATTTCTTCTTCACATATGCCCTCACCTGTCCTTCAATTGTATCTTTATATGTTTTCAATAGTTTCATAGTTTCCGTTTCGATACTATGTCTAGTTCCACCACTCAATGTACTCACTTTATCACTGCTATCGCTGCCCCGCACTGTTTTCAATGGTACCGTGTTGGTAGTTTTTGCAGCATTCTCTTTAGAATTCTCTCCCTTCTTACCTTTGCTCCACGTTTTCATCCAATCCTGTACTAGATCTGGATCCTCATTCGCTATTTCTGTTAATATTTTTTCGGTCTCGTTTTTCTTTTTCTGTCGTCCGCCCTCCGTAGTTTTTTGTCTTTTTTTCTCTTTGGTATTTTCTCTAGTATCCTTATTCTTTTTGGAGCTCCCATCATTGTCTTCACTAACCAAACTCGAATCAGTGTCACTGTCAGTGTCACTTTCACTGTCGCTGTCGCTGCTGTCCATGATGCTAATGTTTTCCGCTTTCCTTTTTAGTGGGTTTTCTCTTTCCGTCGTGGTGGTGCCTTTTTGTGTTGCTGCAATGTTTGTGTTCGTCTCGCTGGACATGGTTGTAATGCCTGTATTTTTGGTATTATCTCTAGTGTCTCCATCCCTGACTGCGGTTGCTTTTTCTGCTATTTTCTTTTCTTGGAGACGTGTTATTTTTGCCTTGGGTAGGTTGGACCATTTTTGTTTCGTCATCTTGTATTTCAAATTTTTCAATTGTTGGTGTTTTCGGCAATTTTGTGAATTTTTATGCTGCCTTGTTTTGTGATCGATTGTACGAATTCAGCAATTTGCAATACATTTGTCTTTGTCTAAGCGGGCTTGTGAGCGCGGGCCAACCAAAAAGAACTGTCTGCCTAGCCGCGCCATTTTTTTTCTTCCGTACATTCGCTTCCTATTTCCCAACAAGTAGTACTAGTAACGGTACTAGATTGTACGATACCAATTTATTTTGATGTTCCCCATCCTACTACTAGTACCGTATCACATCACTTCATATTGAAATCTGTAGAACCGAAAACAGGCACATTGTATGGAAAGGTGTTGGAGACAACAATTTTCTGTTATGGGAAATCTGCACAACGTATGCATTTTCGTTTTAAGGCTAAGTTTCTGTAACGTCGTTCCTGATTGAGTTGTCTGGAACCTCAATTCTGACTTCTTCATTTGTAAGGAACCAGTTGCATTGATGAGCCTGTAATGGAAAATCAGCACGATTTTTGCCACGGCGTTTCCGTGTTGTGTGTCTGGAACGGTGTTGCAGGTAACAATTCACTGTTTTGGAAAATTTACAGAACATCTTTATTAGCGTTTTAGGTTTAAATTTCTGGAACGGCGTTTCAGATTTAGCTTCCTGGAACGGCAATTCTGACTTTTTCATTTGTAACTAACGTTTTTCACAGTAGTTAATTTTTATATTTACGTATTTAAGTACGACAGGATTCTGCACGTATTCGTGGTAAGTAGGGGTAAGTTTTTCCATAGTAAAGCTTCTTGTTACTAGCACTATTTCACACGTCCCCACGCACCACAAGGAACGGGATAGTTATTGTATTCCACTAAATCTTCCGGTGAATTCCAACGTTTTTCGTAAAGTTGTAGCCAGTGCACAATGTTTCTCTCGTTTCTATCCTCTTCCTCCCTTTTCTCTTTGTTTGCAAATTGTTTGAGTTTTCTTTTTTTCTTCTTAGACTGCTTTTTTGCTTTGTTCATGAATGAATTCCAATTGTTTTTATTGTTGTTGTTTATCTTTGTTTCTTTGTTTCGTTCCTTTCCGTCGTCGGTTTCTTCGATGTACATTATACTGTTTTTTTCAATGATTGCCTCTTCAGTCATTGTGCGCCATTCGTTTAACCAAAGGGTTGTCAGACAGGGACGGTTACCCGGATGAAAATGTATGCATTGCTTTATGTGTTTTCTGGCTTCCGGCGTCAGGTTACTCCATTTTTTTGGTGGAACTGTATGACCATTGAGTTCGAGCCTCACTCGTTCTCCTGATTGTACTGGTCGTCCAATACCCACGTTGTTGTAGCACTGTATGTCCTCCGTTCCTTTCAATGCCGGATAACCGCATAAAATGTGTGCCACAATGATACCCAAAGCCCATACGTGGTCAACGGCATCAGTGTCGCCTTCCTTGTAGAAAGGAAATATGTCCTCAGTTAATAAGACCAAAGTCGTAAGCGTCGTTCGGTTGGTTAGTTAGTTAGTTATTTCTGTTTTACTTTACGGTGTTGGAAAGAGTTATTGATAAGATTATGATCAGATTGTTTCTGGACCATATTGTTCTCTCATTTACTAATTTGTCTTTTCTTTGTGTGGGAATACGCGTATCGAGCGTTCGATACCCATAGATACCCGTAACGTGTGTTCGATACTCAAGAGTATCGAGAGATACTTAAAACACTGAGTATCGAACACACGTTACGGGTATCTATGGGTATCGAACGCTCGATACGCGTATTCCCAAGCATTGTTCCCAAATTTCTAAAGCTTCTTCTTCATCGAAATGCCCTTTTGGGCTGTCGAGTCTATCTCTAACGTCGTCTATCTTGTTGCATCCATTAAGTATTGTGAGTACCAAGTTGCCATTTTCGGCACATAGCGCATCGAACCCAGTTTCAAAATGATATAAGAATGGATTATTCTCGTTGTTTTTGTCACCGTCATTTAGCTCAGTCATTCTTGCACAGTACTCCACCGAATCCAAAAGATACCTAGGCTTCAATGGCTTCCTCTTGTACGCTGATTGTGTTGTTATGTTCTCCATTTTGCTCTTCGTTGTAATAATGATTTACGTTTGGCAAATACCGAGGTATTTTCGTTCAATTACTCGTTGCAATCTGTGAAGGAATAATTCTTACCGCACTTTAAGTGGTGTAAATTTCGTCATCTCGCAATGATTCGGTTATATTCAAGTAACTGTGTCTCGTGGTTCGACTCCCCCTTAGAACGGTCCATACGTAGTACTTCCCTCCTTACTTTATGTTCCTACTACTAGTTCTATTTCTTTATTTTTCTATGAACAAGTAGTAACCTAAGAAATAAAGATTGCTTCTAAGTTTTTGTTGAGTGCAACAGTTTGTTACTTTCTGTTGTTTTAAGGATGAATACTGTTCATTCTATGGATTGGTTAGAGTATGAAAGTATATTGCCAATTCTAAGGCTGATACTTTAGTCTTTATGAAAGTTTTAATAGTTCTGTTGTTCCCTGGTAATTTTTGTCCAAAACCAGTAACCAAATGCACTAATAAGGTTGTGACACACAAACCACCTTGACATATAAGTCAATTCTGTTTCTTTCATTAATCATCTTATCAATTACACTATCATTATTCATTGTTCAATCACACGAACAATCTGATTTTGGAACTTTTAATTGCAAATTAGTGTGTATTTTTCTTCCCAATCCAGTCACCAAATGCAATCATTAGGTGGTGATACCCAAATCACGACAGATAACTCCCTTCTGTTTCTTTCATGATTCATCTCACCCATAACAGGAACAATATTCATTGTTCAATCACACGAAATATTGGATTTTCTATTGTTTAATTGCAAATTACTGTGTATTTATCCTCCAAATCCAGTACACAAATGCACTTATTAGTAGGTGGTGACACAAAAACTATGAAAGATAACTCACTTCTGTTTCATTCATGATTCATCTCACTCATAACAAGAACAATATTCATTGTTCAATCACACGAAATATGGGATTTTATATTTTTTGATTGCAAATTAGTGTGTATTTTTCCTCCAAATCTATGACCCAAATAGAAAAAGTGTGTCGTAACAAACAAACGCAAATGCAATCGGTCTTACGATCGATTGATTTAGTGAGTAAGATCATTGTTACGGTTCGATCTTTGCAGACCGACAGGTTAATTACTCGTCGTACCGTCGTGTCGATTTACAGCATATTACCGTGTAATTTTCAGCATACAAAACACATGTAATTAAGACACAAAACACACGCAAACCATCTTCGATCGGTCTTTCTTTGTATCGTATTACCGTGTAATTCACCGCGATATTCTCATTGGAATATCACAGTATTTGTACCTTGTTACGTAGAATTAGTACTAGGTTGTACATAGATTTTAGGGCATGATAGTGTTTTAGAGTTGTTAATTCTTCGAAGAGTGAGCTGACGGGGAGAATTCCGCTAAGAGACAATCCACATGGATAATCACCGATGATTATTCACTCAGGTTGAACAACCTTACGAATAAGGTTATTTGCCTTTGTGACTCTTCGTACGTACAATACGCGTTACACGGTGAATTCTTTTCAGTCCCCTTCAGTCATAAATCCTCCAACCGTTAAGCGGCTGGATTCTATGGCTTAATATGCCAACCGTGAGTCGTTCGTGTGTTGAATACCAAACTGTATCCAGTCTACCATCAGAGGCCCTATCAAAAAGAAATGGGGCGGCGTTTTTGCCTTTCATTCTGGCTTGTATCATGGCATTTTGCCCTGATCCTTGCCGGTTTGATATATTGTATTCATGGATCAAATTATCCATTTTTCGAAATGCTCATTGCAGATCGAACGTAAATCAACTTGTTGCTTCGATCGAACGATCGATCGAACATTCCATCAAACGAATGATTTTTATTTCTTTACTTACTCACCGCATGCAAAACAAAAACAAGCCTACCACATACATCGTGAACAATGTTCTCGAAAGACAGCGCCACTCATTAGCTTGGTAAACAAGTCAGCGATATTTGTTGAACCTGGTTCTTTTGCAACTCTGATAATTCCTGCTGCAATAGATTCACGCGCCTTGTGATATGCAATGCTGTTGTGCTGTTTCTTGCATGGGCTTTCAGGTCGTGTAACATTTTTGACGACAGAATCATTATCACAATACACATTTGTGCTCCCATCAATTGGAACGCCCATCATTCTCAACTTGTACCTTAGACCTTCAACCAATTCGATTGCAATTTTCAAAGCAATAATTTCAGATCCAAAAGTTGACGTTTCAACTGTTGTTTGTCTTTTGGAAAACCAAATGATCGGTGCATTATTAATGAAGATAATAACGCCGGTATGAGACCTTCTTGTTGCCTTGCATCCAGCATGGTCAGCATCAACAAAACAACTCATCGTCACATGTTTTCCCAAAGCTTCAGGCATATCTGCTGGTATGACTTCCGCGGCACCAGGATAAAATTCAGACCAGTCACATTTTTGAAATTTACTCTCATCAACGTTTGGTACATTGTCGTCAAAAACCACCTTTGACCTGTTGTACTTTTTCAAATATGCAAATATATGAAACAACTGATTCAAATGCCCAATCCTTGCTTGTGCCAAATACCTTGACATCAGCGAGACTGGCATTACAATGTCCAGTCTTCCTAATTCACAAATCCACCTGAGAACTCCAATTAAACCTTGGTAATAATTTTGCAATTCAGGGTTCAATTCTTCTGATATATCAATTTCTGGTCGATAATCATGTGACAGTGGACTGGACGCTGATTTTGGTAGATACTTGTAACCATATTTTTCAGTTCCTAACTCTTGTTCGACTGCTACAACAGCTTTCGCCGTATACTTGGTGCTTGATAATGACCATCTTGGCTTTGAATCACCTTCAAAGTAGAATTTTCCAATATCTGCTCCCAAATACAGAGTTGGCTCTTCAATAGTATCATCCTTCAGTTTGAACTTGCGCTCAATATTTTCAAGCTGGAACTTTGGATCTTCACCAGAACATAAGACGTAGTCTACGTAGGCAATGAGCATTGCCCAGTATCTGGATCCATCTTTCCTAGTTTCAATTCTTAAGTGCACATCCGGATCTGCTTTGCAAGGTGAATATCCAAGATCTCTCAAATGCTGGGTGAGGTATGACCGGAAAGATGCACCAGCAACCGGCAGTCCATACAATGCGCGGACAATCTTGCAAGGCCTTCCTGCAAGATGAGGTGGAAAACCATCTTCAGCTCTCGCTTTTAGAAAGTATTTCTCTTTAATCGGGGCTGTCAAATATGCATTTTGAATATCAGCTGAGAGAACCTTCAAATCATTCAGCGCTGCCAGCAGGAAGAATATTCTTACTGAGTCTCGACTGGGAACAGATGAATAAGTATTTTCTTTTGCCACCGCGGGGACTTTATGACCGTCCCCTACCAACCTAGCCTTCCTTGTTAGGGACCCAAGCTTGATGTCAAAGATCATGTGGGTTGTTATCTGCTTATGGCCAACTGGAATAACATCGTCATCAGAAAATTCAAACGCTGCCATGTTATTTGTCATTTCTTTGTGAATTGCCCTTTCCCAGTGATCAGTGCCTGTTTTCTTATCAATAGCCAGCGCTTGTTTGATTGAATGTGGCAACTCAACGCCATACTTGTGAGTTTTCAACCAATACTTGGCTGTTTTGGCTGCCTTAAGGATTCGTTCCTTCCTTCTCAAAATTTTGTGCACCCACCATCTGAATGCTGGTGACTTTTCAAGATTATTGTTGACAGCATATTCAGCTAATTGCACTGGAAATGATTCTTTCACATCACTTAGCTTACACCAAGATTCCGTTCCATCTTTCCAACTGGCAAGAATCCTCCAACACCTTGTTGTTGGCTTATGGCTTTTTCGTCCATTTTTGGCTATAGTTGTTGCTTCCTCATCACTTAAAGCGGTGTTGTCTTTTTCATGGTCAATGAGTTCATCCAGTAGGGTGAACATCCTCCCGTCATCATCAACAGAACTATACAGACTCTCTGCAACAATATTTGCCGTGTATTCCTCCATGGTACCATCAGGTAGTTGCAATTTATACAGCCTCGTGTCTAGTATGGGATTCTCATTTCTGAGTCCTATTGGTCGGTTTTGCAAATCGCGCACTCTATCTTTGACAACGCACCTGAGTCTTTCATCACCTCTTTCAATAATTACCTCATTCCCCAGATATTCATCTGGTTCATCAATATCTTCTACTGATGCTTCTGGTTCAGCCATTTCAAGTTTCAAATCAGGTGATTCTACTGGTTGATTCTCAAATAGCTCCATTTGAGGCTCCGGGTAGTTTTCCTGGAAGAATGATGCGCTATCCTTCACTTCATTGCCAATCTTGGATTCAATTGATTTGTCAATTGATTCCATTCTTCTGAGGATATCTCTATCTCTCCATTCGAATTCTTTGACAGGCCTTATTGAATTTGTCGATATTGGTATTGCCGATTCAGTCAGGAGCCAGAAACAATCACCCCCACCTACCTTATTGCCACAGGGACCCAACCATCGCGCCAGCCTTTCAACACCTCGGGTGGAAGAATCACCTTTTTCATAATAAAACACAAAGTCATACCATTCTGATGAAGTATATAGTGTAATATCCGGTCTATAGCCATGTACCAATTCGAATGGGGTTCTCCCCATTGAAGAAGGGTTGCTCGAGGCTGTTCGCTGCCTGATATTAGCACATAGTTCACCACAAAATGACCATAATCTCCTCGGTGACTTCTTCTTTGCAGACTTGGTTGTGATTGCACTACCAAGATGACCAATTGCTTGTTCTGCTCGATTTTGGAATGGGCAATGTGGTTGGATGAATGTCTGGTGAATATGGTTGCGCTTTACAATTGAATTCCAGTGTGTCTTGTAGGTTCTTGGGGATCCTTGTTCTGGTGCACCATCAGAAATCAAATGTTCTGGGATTCCAATTTCGTGAATGAATGTTTTCAATCCTTGATGCGCCTGAGACTTGTCCTGTATTGGTATAAATACTTCAAAGCCATTTCCATTTGTGAAGATTTGTGCACATTTTTCCTGTCTCATAGTACTGGTAGTCCTGGCATGCCACGTATCAGTGTACCAGGTTCCTTGTGCAACTCTCTTGTTCCTGAAGCGCTGTGTAGGCAGCCTCTTCATCAATGGTAATTGCAAATTCCTGAGTGCCTTCTGGGTTGTGACCTTCAATGTCTGCTCAGCTTTCTTGAAACTAATATTCCAAGTTTTGGCTAGGCGTTCACAGTCAACTTTGTTTGGACCCTCAATAGTTATCACTGATGGCCCACATTGATTTCTTCTATCGAGAGATCTCCTTTCAAGTGGGTTGTCAATTTCTTGCAAGCTAGGGGCTTGTTTTGATTCTTCTTCAGGAGCTTCCATAAAGTCAAATTCTGTATCATCAAACAAGAATTGGTCTACCCTTCGCGCGCTTGAAATATTGGTTACTGAAGAAATTTGATGAGCAATATTCCCATCTGTTGCAATTTGGCATTCAGTTAGCATTCTCCTTGTTGATTCCTGGTGCACCCTCATCAGTTTGCATTGCTGCATCACGCTTGGATGCCTGTTCTCTAAGCTGGTCTTGGAGAGCGTATCCGTAACATTACTAGCAGGTTCTGTTACAACAGAACTTTCGTCCATTGCTTGGCCCTCTTCGGTCGACATAGCTTGAAGGCTGAATTGGTCCCCTGAAATTGGATCTCCATTGTCAATGGCTAGCTCGGCCATCCTGAACTTCAGTGAATGCGGATCCCAGGGGGTATCATTTGTTGCTATCAAATGTTGACATTCATCAAGTTCCATTCTTGTGGGCTTTCTTGTGGGGAAATATGAGATCACGTTTCTCATACTCAGTTTGATAAAAACTTTCTTCGGATCATCATCTTCCAGTGGAGTTTGAATTGTAATTCCATGCTTGGATCTTGAATCAAATTGGCGAGGTGTCTCTTCAACAGAGTTGAAATTGCAGTCCCTCACTTGATTTGGACATATCAAGCTGTTTTTCAATTTGTCCCCAAAGTACAGTGCTTGATGGAACACTATGATGTACACTTTGCCTGATGTTGGGTTTGTCCACGCCATAGCACAGCTTCCTATCGGGATTTTCTTGATGGGCTTGTATTCTTCAGAAAAAGGTGCAACATCAACATGTGTTGTGATCTGATCAGGATTCAGCAATACCATATTGCTTCCTGCTGCGGTAGTATCTGCATGTGAGTCTAGCTCACAATAGCCTTCTTCACTTTCCCCATCATCAAAATCTACAGGAACGTTCATCTTGTATAATGACCGGCTCACCATTGTTAACAATTTGTGTTCTAGTGATAGTGTCCGGTTATTATGTCATTTCTTAGATTTTGAGCCAAAACTGTCACCCGCACCTTCATTTTCAGTTTCTTTCTTTTTAGTCTCAGCAGCCTTGAGATTTCTTTTCTTCTTAGCCTTTCTCATCTGGTAAAGCTCCTGGCGCTGTTCTTTTGACATTGTTTTATAAACACTTGTCGGATAAGGCTTACACTCAACTTTTCCTGTAAACGTTCCAGTTGTCTTTTGCTTTTTGTTGCTTGATGTGCCCATAGAATACACACTCCTGGAACCTCTTTTATGCTTCCCATTTGCAAGCTTCTTTAATCCAAGACGATTGGTGAATAGAATCAAGCATTCGTTGAAATTGTCCCGGTAGTCTTTGCTCTCGTCAATTGCATCGGCTTTAGCAGCATCAAGTCGCTCATCGCTGATTGAATTGATAAAGTCCCAGACAAATCTCCTTTCATTATGATTCTTTTCAAATCTCAGAATTGTTCCGTGAAAAGCAGTCCAGTTCCGTTTGTGCTTGTTCCAGTCATAATTCTTAGAATCTCCAGTGTAGTGTGAATCTTTCATTTCCTGATATGTCTTATTCAGAACCATAGTGATATTGGTATCGGTGTAAGCATGTTGCATCAATGAAATGAAAGCGTTTCTTGCATTTCCTGAGTTCAGCGCAGTGTTTTGGAAATGTGCCACATATTCCCAACCAGGACCTTTTCTTGTTGCATCACACAGCAACCTCCAGACGACGTTGTTGTCCTCATCATACTGGTGACCTGACAGGACGCCACATCTTTCATTGTAATCACTCCAAGTTGGATAAGTATCTGTTGTACTTTGCCCGACTGTTCCAGCCCTGGCTTCATCAGTAACTTCTCCCTTTTCTTGGGGTCTTATGACATACAAGATTGGGAACCCCTCAGAGTTGAATCTGTACCTCAGGTTTTGTCGAAAGCCTTCCTCCCATTCTCTGAACTTCGTAAGGTCCTTTAATTCTGGTGGGGTTGACTTTTCCTGTGATTTCACACTTGATTCCATCATCTTGATTCTGAATTGCTGCAGTTCCAGGTTGTTCGGGTTTGCGTTCCAGTCGATAGCCCTTGGCTTGACTCCAATCAATGGTTGGTACCGGGCCCAATTTGCCCAAGTTAGGAGCCTTGATGACAGCCTGTTACCATAGTGGATACTTTTTGGATTAGGACAGTCCGGACGGATAGATTTCAATCCATGCATGAACGATTTAATGCTCTCCTTGTTGAGGTCTGTAATTTCACGAATATTAGACATCCCTCCCCTCATAATTTCTTCAGTCGATTCATAGTTGATACCAAAATCCATTAGGCTGCTCCTGAAAGCAAGTTGTTCTGGGTTCAGGAATCTGCCATTGTTGAATCCCCTGATTTTTATCCTGGGTTGGGATGACCTTCTACCCAGTCGATCTGCTCTTGCATCCTCGGCATTTTGGTGAGCATCATTTCCCTCATCGTTGTCGCTATCCTCGTCATCTGGGTTCTCACCCCTCCTTTCTGCATCTCTCATTGCCCTGACTCTCTTCTTTACTTCTTGGTCGATGATTCTCTTCATGGTTGAGTTTGTTTCTGGGTCCCCAAGGGCCCTTTCCATGACTTCCATTATTTTATCTTCCAAATCATCCTCTTCTTGCATACCTCTTCCATTGTTTTCATTAGAATCCTGTGGATCGTCCACTTCCATTTTTTCTTCTTCAATGTCGCCGTATGTTCTTGTTCGTACCATGGTGGAGTGGGGTGCGATATTTCAAACGAAGTTTCGAAAGGATTTCAAATGGTCGTTTTGGAGTGTGGACGGTCGATTCGTAAGATGGTATTCGATGGAATATTGAATATTCAATCGATGGTGGTGTGTGGTGGAAGAGTGTAATCGAATCGAGGATTGAATGTGAGAGATGGATATGATTAGATGGATATTATTCGTTTGTGACTGTCGAGTGATGTGCTTATATTCGGATCGAATTTTCGTTCCGGTCAACACCACATTTATGTGCACCCATACTATCTATTCAGACGTGAAGCTGATCACCTCAGAGGATTCACAATTGGTGATGACCTTCCACACGACCTACCTTCAAGATATGAATTGGCTATCAACGAATGGGGAAATCTCATTTACACAGCACTGAGAACTGATAAAATCATCCCTGATTCATGTGCAAGTATGAAGGCCACTATTCAGAGCTTTGAAGGCGGACAGGGATATGAAGCGCTCTACACGGTTATTGCTCAAACACATCCCAACTCAAAAAGGCCATCCAATGCCAGCAGGATGGTCAGAAACCCTCCCAACCAAGACGCAAATGAATCTCTTGAAGAATACTACTTCCGGTACAAGGATTATCTGAGACTTAGAGTGTTCCTCCAAAACCAACCCAGCACTATCAGTTCAACAGAAGAAGTTAGCAACCTGATTGCAGGAACCACCCTCTCAGAAGAGCTCTTCAAAAAAACCGAAGATGAACGCGACTCTGATGACCAATTCAAGCGAGACAAATACAAGGCAGGTAGGCTCCTACAAACCCTCCAGACATATGAACAAGAGATCAAGGCTGAGCAAAAGTACAAGAGGAACAACTCCAAACCAATCCAGCCCAAGCAATTGAACGTCTCAGGAACCAGACCAGGTCCCCGTCGGAATGATCGGTTTCAAAAGCGCGCTAGCAACAGTACTGTTAGAACACCTTCTACTTTGACATCTCACTCAATCAGCCTGATTGAATCGCTTGGCTACCCGGAGATGGATGAAGAATCTGACGATCCCTTCCTCCACCAAGCATACTGCAATGCCATCACAGCATTCGATAAGCAACCTAGTCTTTTTGACACATCCAGAAAATGTATCGTTTGCCACATGTCCGGTCACAACTTTGATAATTGTCCTGCGTTGCAAGATATTGAGTCCCTGAAGAAACATAGGATTGCTGCGGCTGTTTTTCTGAACAAATCCAATAAGCAGACCCAACAACTCTTGGATTCCACCCAGCAAATCTCTCAGATCAACATTGGCAATGAAGATCAAGATGAGGTTTCACCTGATGCTACAGTAGAAAACCAAAATTTTTGCAATGGCCAAGAATAGAAAGTCTTTCTTGCAGCCACACTATGACATCACCTCAAGATGATCCCCAAGGATTTGATAACATCACAGCGTCCCAAGTGAACAGCTTATGCCCCTCCTTGGACTCCAGCAGTGTCAGCTCCTATGAATCCGTCATAATTGGTGCCGTCAACCTCCTTCCAAAAGACAGCCTCCAGTCATCTATACCAATTGATGTCTACTGTGACATGGAATCACTCAGGGCTACATCCCCTACATTGGAATCACACCTGAAGACCAATGAAGATCCCAATTTCGATAGGGACAACCCTACGCCAGTTGATACATACAATGTGCAATCCCTCGTCCCACCGGACCCTATTGCAGCTACAGCTTACTTCCAGCAGGGAGTCCGGGCTCAGATTGACACCGGTGCAAAAGTTTCCTGCACAAATCTCAAGCACATCCTGCATGGTTACAAACCCTACACCAAGCTGAGGAAATGTCCGGTCAGGCTCACGGCAGCAATTGGAGGAAAGGCAGCGACCTGTATTCCTGAAGGGTCAGGCTATGTGCACATACCAGCCCCCAATCCTGTAGGGTATGTTAGAGTCTCCTTCTACTATTCTCCCTTGCTGTCAACAACATTGCTTAGTGAGAATGACCTTTGTGGAATGACACCTCGCGTGAGAAATCAGTTCAGTGGACAGTCTATTCACAAAGTCTTCAATGACGACCATGACTCATCTGTTCGACAAAATGGAAACCTCACCATTATCTGTCATCACAACCAGAGCACCGCCAAAAGTATTGTCCTACATGGAAGTATCATTGATTCTCAGTGCTACACACATCCAGTACTCATCCCAGACATTGATCTTACATCTCCATATGCCAATTGTGCAACGTCCTCTGCATATGCCTTAGCGACTGACACGCAGTTCAAGAAAGCTTGTGAACTGGCCTCAAACGAAGCCATTAGTCGCTACAGATATGATGTCTACACGAATCTTGTCACACTGCAAAAATGCACAGAAGCAGCTCAAGCTCGGTCTGGCATCAGTGACGTGCCAACTTTTGATGCTAAATTGCTTTTCACCACAATTGTGGACAAAAATATCCCAATCCAAGCCATCAAAACCAAGACATCGAAACTCCTGTGGCACCAAAGATTAGGACACCCATGCGATGATTTTCTGTATCAAGCTCATAAGCACATCATTGGAGTCCCAAAGTTCAAACGGCAAACCAGTATTCTTGATCAATGTCCAACTTGCATACAATGTAAGCAAACCAAAGCACCTGCTGGCTCACATTCCACTCGCAAGGCCACACAACCGTTTCAGGGTTTATCTATTGATTTTGCATTCTCAGGTACCAAATCCTCCAACAGCAAACGCAAGCGCGATTATGAAGGCATTCATGGAGAAACTGCTTGGATTCTCATCACAGATCACTATACTGGTATGAAATATGGAGACACGCGAATCTCTAAAGCAGCGCCACTACACTGGTTAGAGCATTTCTTCGCCCAGCACAACCCAACTTGTGCCGACAAGTATGTTTCAGTTGATCAAGGTGGAGAACTCTATCACAATCCGGACATCCGAAACCTATTCTCTGCGTTTGGATATTCAATTTTCCCCACTGGCGCGGACGCTTCACACCAGAATGGCACAGTTGAAAGAGCACACCGAACTCTTGCTAACTCCATGAGGGCAATGCTGTCTGGTGCTAACTTGCCCATCAAGTTCTGGCCCTTTGCTTTCTACCATGCACTCCGGTTGTCCAATGCATTCCCTGAAGGCACCCAACTACATTCACCATTGGAATTGGCAACTGGCCGTAAGGAAAACCTTGCTGATTTCCGAACCTTTGGTTGCAGAGTTTGGGTTAGACCCCCAGGCAAGAGATCAATCAAGCTCAAACCCAATGCAAGAAAAGGCATATTTCTAGGTTTTGTACCCTACACTACCAGAAACATTCTGTGGTATGATACTGAGACACACAGAGTCAAAATAGCCACGCATGTCAGGTTTGATGAAGGCATGAATGATCTCCCACTTGCAGACCTCCCCACTAATGTCAAACACCTGCTCAGGACAGATGACAACATTCCCATTCCTGCGGAACCCGCTGAGGTGTCATCCAGTGATTTTCAATTCTCTATCTCCCCCTTTGCCAATCTCACAAATCTCAGGCTCACTGTCTCCCCATCTTGTACTGATCAAACATTTGGCCTCCGGTATGCCAATGATTCCCTGCTTGGCCGAGCTTACCTCACAGATATCATCCCAAACAGTCCTGCCTCAAAGCTTTTCTCCTCACACAAGAAATCTCTCTCCAAGCTACGAGGTGCTTATATTGTCTCTATCAATCACAATCGTGTCTTTACTGCTGCTGATATAACTACAGCTTTACAGGCCTGCCACGATCGAGGGGTGAGGGATTCTTCAATAGATACACCAATTACCTTTGCGCTTGAAGAGAAATTGTCTATGAAGGAGGTCAGGAAACACTCAAATGAATATGGTTTATTTGCTCCCAATACCTCCTGGAAGGAACCCACTGCTGAAGAAGATCCACCATTCTTGGACCGAATTTCCTCCATCAAAGCTATCCAGCGCATTGGTACAAAATACAAGCAGCTGATACAATCAAGAATCAACCAGGTCGATAGCACTGAAGCACTCCATGCCTCCATCCAAAAACACTTGGCACCAACTGAAGACGACATGGATGTTGTCATTCCCACTATTGATATTGCATCCCTCCGAGCTATCACCAAGCTTCATAAACCAGGAAATCAAGCATTACCACTAGATGCAGATTCGCTACCAACTGAAGAAATTGAACTCTTAATCAAGGCCATCAATTCCAAGGCAACTACACCTGAAGAACAAGCACTAGGGCACTTCACTCGAAGGAATCTCAAGCCTTTATCTACATGGCCTGAATGGCAAGCTGGGGAGCGAAAACAGCTCGACCAGTTTGAAGATTTGGAAATGTTTGGATCACCCATTCAATACCCTAAAGACGCAGACGCTATTATTCTCAGGCCTCATTGGCAATACAGTGTCAAAAGGAATGGTGTCAGAAGAGCCAGGCAATGTTGCAATGGAAGCAAATATGCAGCGCCAACCCTGCATGCCATAGCAATGTCATACTCATCATGTGTTGAACATCCCATTCAAAGGCTATTCTTTGCTATTGCTGCAAGCCTCAATCTCAAAGTTTATGGGGGGGACGCGGCTGACGCATATGCCCATTCTCCAGGGCCCAACATCCCTACATACATGACTATTGACGATGCATATGCAGAATGGTACAGACACAAGCATGGAAAGGACATAGACCGACGATTGGTACTTCCAGTTCTTCGAGCACTTCAAGGCCACCCAGAATCAGGTAGACTATGGGAGACCCACATCAACAAGATCTTGAAAGGTCCCGACCTCAACTTCAAGACCACCACGCACGACAGAACAATCTATACAACAGTTTTTGAAGGTGAAACAGTCTACATGCTGAGACAAGTTGACGATTTTGCACTGGCTTGCACATCAGAATCTATATCTGACAAGATCTATGACATAATTGGCTCAAAACTGAAGCTCCCTAGAGAAGATGCTGTCCCCTTCACCAAAATGGGTTTGCTTGAAGACTTCAATGGAATTGATGTCAAACAGACAGCTGACTACATTGAACTGTCTTGCGCCAATTACATTGACCGGATCATGACATCCCACGGTTGGGAGACTGATTCTAAGATGAAACCCCACTCCAAACCATCAGCGCCGTTATCAACTGAAGTACTGAGCCAACTGCAATCACATACGAATGGACCGTTGGAAGGCACCAAGGAACACGCTGCATTACAATCCACATCAGGGTTCTCCTACAGAACACTCTTGGGTGAAATGATGTTTGCATATGTGAGCTGCCGGCCAGACATTGGCTATGCAGTGACCCTGATGTCAAAATACAGCTCCAATCCCACTGCATTCCACTATTCCAGTCTGAAGAACATCGCTCGATACCTCAGAACAACCCGATCCTGGGGTATTAGGTTCTACAGACCAAATGCTGAGCCATCTCTGCCTCCAGGGGAACCATACGACGATGCAGTCCAAGATGCATCATTCCCCAAATACCCTGAAGATATCAAGCAAGCCAAACTGATGTGTTTTGTGGACGCCGCATATGGAAATGATCCAAAACACCGAAGGTCCACCACAGGCTACGTCTTCACTTATGCTGGTGGAGCGATTGTTTACAGATCCAAAGCTCAGTCCCTTACCGCACAGAGTTCTACAGAAGCAGAATTCATTGCTGCAGTCACAGCAGCCAAAACAGCCAGATACCTCAGATCCGTACTCAAAGAATTAGGATTTGCCCAAGCTGGTCCAACCCCTATCTATGAAGACAATGCATCGGCAATTGAAATCATAAATGCCCAGAAACCGACTGAAAGAACCAGGCATATTGAAATCAGGTTCTTTGCCATTCAAGCATGGAAAGAAAATGGTGAAATCAATATGATTCATATTCCTGGAGTTATCAACCCAGCTGATGATCTAACCAAACCATTGGGATGGATCTTGCACTCCCGACACGCAAGATACATCATGGGACACTACCCAGGTTAAATCATTCACGTTTAGACGCGGGTTCAAGCAAAGGATCGAATCAATGATCTCTTCGATTCCACTATGATCCAATTCGAACCGTTCGTGTTAAGACGATACTACGATTCTAAATTGCTCAAGACAATTCTTCGATTTGACTCGGTTCGAATAATATCAAAATGTTCGATCTGTCCATTGATACAATTCAAGATGATATGCTCCGACAGTAATCCAATACAACACAAGAAGAGTATTGGATCAAGGGGTGTGTTGTCGGCGAAAAATACGGACTTTGTCGGCATCAAATTCGATTCGAAAAGCCGATAACAAAAACGACCGAGGTGCGGAAGAAAACAATATGAGATATGAATATTCCATGGCTTAAAATCAAACGCACCTCCACTACATGAAAATCCCTAAGTGGTAAAACGATATCACTTAGGACTACAAACAAAAAGGGATAATCGGTTAGAAACAAGAAATACCCAAAGACCTGAACAGTAAGTAAACACTTGGAAACCATAAGTACATTCAAATGAATGTATATGATATCCCGTGAGGAAATTACTTATTGCAATCAAGAAAATCAGTACCGATTCCGGATGGGCCTCATACCCAGCATATATACCACGAATAAGCATACGCCCCATCGAACAGAATACTTAACCCCAAAATGACCAGTACCATCGAATGACCGATACAGTAAGACCGACACGACGCTAACACAGCAACAGCACTAGAAGAATCGGTACGACGGTAAAGACAACAGTAACAGATAACCGGGGAAGATCTCTACCAAGTAATATACAGCAGAGATCCCCGATACAGTGAAAATACATGGTAAAATAAGAGCCTCTCTATGAGCTCACATCTCTTTAAATTTAAACAATTCGTTATACCTATCCGGTCGATTTTTAGAGTAACAACAGGTTATAGAGCCCTTATAACTCACACGATTGCTGCCCATCCGTAGGATCGTGTCTACCTTAAGCTATCTATCTCCGGCCGTTCAGCACCTCCACTGTCGGTTAAATCCAGAGGAAATTTGTAGTGACGCCCATCCGTGTGCTACACTTCGGCCTCCCCCCATCTCTTCTCCTTTTGCTCCTCCTTACTCGCGTATCAAGGGGTGTATACAGATCCTTCTACCAAGAATCTTCTTCTGTAATACACGACCAAGAAGCGTACATATCAAGGGGTGTATCTCCTTCTGTAACTACACCGCAAAACCGATTGTTTCTCCGACGAACGTTCCAGCACGGTTAATTCCATCCGCTCGAACCGACAAGGACGACCGAACGATTCTCCCAACACGTCCTTCGGAACATTCCCCACGATCGATTACCACGGCAACGCCGATCACTACAAGAACGTTGACGACAATCGCACAACGGCTTTATTACGTTCGACGACGAAACAACGATTATTTGTTATTTCGACAACGACGAACGTTCATCTGTCACCGAACAAGGCTAAATATTGTCGTCGCCGCCGAAACACCTATTCGATAATTCATCAATCAGTTATTTCAACGACGAAACAACGTAATAAACTTACGATTCGACATCCATCATGGTCCCTCCACCAGAAGCATACGATTGGTCCAATGTCTACGGGATTGCATTCAAATTCCAAAGTGACAACAACCCCCAAGAAGTCCTCTCTCTCAATGGCACCTATGCAGAAAGCATCCCACTTACCGCACCTGAAATATCAACTCTCTTCACATCGGACGCTAATGCCGAAGGCCCAAGAACCCTTGGTCCTGCCCCTGTCACTGCACTAAGAGAAGCCTTCTGCAACAGCATCACCTCGGAAATGGCGAACATTGATGAACTAGCAAAGGGACACATAGCCCAGCTCCTTGATTCATGCCCCGTACGATTTCTTAAACCTGGTTTCCCAAACCAAAGGATCAGAAACCCACAGGAGTTTGACTCTGCAGGAAGAGAGGCTGTCAGACAAGCTGAAGCAACCAATAACCCAGAACCACTCGCCACAGTAATCTTCAACATCAATCAATGGAAGTTTAGAAGAAACTGGAAGACCAATAACCCCGGCAACTACTTCAATGGAATTTACACAGGTGAAGTCCAACCCGACGTTGAGGATGAAACTGCCACAGCTCCAAACCCAGCGCCCACCACAACGGGCACCGACATGCAAGAATTGACCAACCTACTCCAACAATTGGTCAACAACGGCAACAACAACAACAACAACGCCACCAACAACAATACCGGCGCCAACCACCAATCTCTTGACCTTCCATGGAATCCAGCAACACTACCACCACCTGTGAAAGAGCGTTACTACCGAAAAGATGAATTCCTCACCAGAGATGACATGAAAGAATTCCCAATCACCTACACAGACTCATCGGGAAATGAAACCATTGTCCGACAAAACTACTACCTACACAATCTAGGCAGTGGCAGAAATGACCAGCGCCTGATCACCAGAAGCGGTGACTGTTTTGATTTGACCAGAGCCTCTGACAAGTCCAAAGAAGCAGCTAGAGACAAACTGTTCCTCTCAGGATTCCCACAACTAAAGGACGCAACAGACCCTCAGGTTAGGAAATGGTACAGAGAGATCACAGCTCATTCCCAGCAACACCACATTTATGTGCACCCATACTATCTATTCAGACGTGAAGCTGATCACCTCAGAGGATTCACAATTGGTGATGACCTTCCACACGACCTACCTTCAAGATATGAATTGGCTATCAACGAATGGGGAAATCTCATTTACACAGCACTGAGAACTGATAAAATCATCCCTGATTCATGTGCAAGTATGAAGGCCACTATTCAGAGCTTTGAAGGCGGACAGGGATATGAAGCGCTCTACACGGTTATTGCTCAAACACATCCCAACTCAAAAAGGCCATCCAATGCCAGCAGGATGGTCAGAAACCCTCCCAACCAAGACGCAAATGAATCTCTTGAAGAATACTACTTCCGGTACAAGGATTATCTGAGACTTAGAGTGTTCCTCCAAAACCAACCCAGCACTATCAGTTCAACAGAAGAAGTTAGCAACCTGATTGCAGGAACCACCCTCTCAGAAGAGCTCTTCAAAAAAACCGAAGATGAACGCGACTCTGATGACCAATTCAAGCGAGACAAATACAAGGCAGGTAGGCTCCTACAAACCCTCCAGACATATGAACAAGAGATCAAGGCTGAGCAAAAGTACAAGAGGAACAACTCCAAACCAATCCAGCCCAAGCAATTGAACGTCTCAGGAACCAGACCAGGTCCCCGTCGGAATGATCGGTTTCAAAAGCGCGCTAGCAACAGTACTGTTAGAACACCTTCTACTTTGACATCTCACTCAATCAGCCTGATTGAATCGCTTGGCTACCCGGAGATGGATGAAGAATCTGACGATCCCTTCCTCCACCAAGCATACTGCAATGCCATCACAGCATTCGATAAGCAACCTAGTCTTTTTGACACATCCAGAAAATGTATCGTTTGCCACATGTCCGGTCACAACTTTGATAATTGTCCTGCGTTGCAAGATATTGAGTCCCTGAAGAAACATAGGATTGCTGCGGCTGTTTTTCTGAACAAATCCAATAAGCAGACCCAACAACTCTTGGATTCCACCCAGCAAATCTCTCAGATCAACATTGGCAATGAAGATCAAGATGAGGTTTCACCTGATGCTACAGTAGAAAACCAAAATTTTTGCAATGGCCAAGAATAGAAAGTCTTTCTTGCAGCCACACTATGACATCACCTCAAGATGATCCCCAAGGATTTGATAACATCACAGCGTCCCAAGTGAACAGCTTATGCCCCTCCTTGGACTCCAGCAGTGTCAGCTCCTATGAATCCGTCATAATTGGTGCCGTCAACCTCCTTCCAAAAGACAGCCTCCAGTCATCTATACCAATTGATGTCTACTGTGACATGGAATCACTCAGGGCTACATCCCCTACATTGGAATCACACCTGAAGACCAATGAAGATCCCAATTTCGATAGGGACAACCCTACGCCAGTTGATACATACAATGTGCAATCCCTCGTCCCACCGGACCCTATTGCAGCTACAGCTTACTTCCAGCAGGGAGTCCGGGCTCAGATTGACACCGGTGCAAAAGTTTCCTGCACAAATCTCAAGCACATCCTGCATGGTTACAAACCCTACACCAAGCTGAGGAAATGTCCGGTCAGGCTCACGGCAGCAATTGGAGGAAAGGCAGCGACCTGTATTCCTGAAGGGTCAGGCTATGTGCACATACCAGCCCCCAATCCTGTAGGGTATGTTAGAGTCTCCTTCTACTATTCTCCCTTGCTGTCAACAACATTGCTTAGTGAGAATGACCTTTGTGGAATGACACCTCGCGTGAGAAATCAGTTCAGTGGACAGTCTATTCACAAAGTCTTCAATGACGACCATGACTCATCTGTTCGACAAAATGGAAACCTCACCATTATCTGTCATCACAACCAGAGCACCGCCAAAAGTATTGTCCTACATGGAAGTATCATTGATTCTCAGTGCTACACACATCCAGTACTCATCCCAGACATTGATCTTACATCTCCATATGCCAATTGTGCAACGTCCTCTGCATATGCCTTAGCGACTGACACGCAGTTCAAGAAAGCTTGTGAACTGGCCTCAAACGAAGCCATTAGTCGCTACAGATATGATGTCTACACGAATCTTGTCACACTGCAAAAATGCACAGAAGCAGCTCAAGCTCGGTCTGGCATCAGTGACGTGCCAACTTTTGATGCTAAATTGCTTTTCACCACAATTGTGGACAAAAATATCCCAATCCAAGCCATCAAAACCAAGACATCGAAACTCCTGTGGCACCAAAGATTAGGACACCCATGCGATGATTTTCTGTATCAAGCTCATAAGCACATCATTGGAGTCCCAAAGTTCAAACGGCAAACCAGTATTCTTGATCAATGTCCAACTTGCATACAATGTAAGCAAACCAAAGCACCTGCTGGCTCACATTCCACTCGCAAGGCCACACAACCGTTTCAGGGTTTATCTATTGATTTTGCATTCTCAGGTACCAAATCCTCCAACAGCAAACGCAAGCGCGATTATGAAGGCATTCATGGAGAAACTGCTTGGATTCTCATCACAGATCACTATACTGGTATGAAATATGGAGACACGCGAATCTCTAAAGCAGCGCCACTACACTGGTTAGAGCATTTCTTCGCCCAGCACAACCCAACTTGTGCCGACAAGTATGTTTCAGTTGATCAAGGTGGAGAACTCTATCACAATCCGGACATCCGAAACCTATTCTCTGCGTTTGGATATTCAATTTTCCCCACTGGCGCGGACGCTTCACACCAGAATGGCACAGTTGAAAGAGCACACCGAACTCTTGCTAACTCCATGAGGGCAATGCTGTCTGGTGCTAACTTGCCCATCAAGTTCTGGCCCTTTGCTTTCTACCATGCACTCCGGTTGTCCAATGCATTCCCTGAAGGCACCCAACTACATTCACCATTGGAATTGGCAACTGGCCGTAAGGAAAACCTTGCTGATTTCCGAACCTTTGGTTGCAGAGTTTGGGTTAGACCCCCAGGCAAGAGATCAATCAAGCTCAAACCCAATGCAAGAAAAGGCATATTTCTAGGTTTTGTACCCTACACTACCAGAAACATTCTGTGGTATGATACTGAGACACACAGAGTCAAAATAGCCACGCATGTCAGGTTTGATGAAGGCATGAATGATCTCCCACTTGCAGACCTCCCCACTAATGTCAAACACCTGCTCAGGACAGATGACAACATTCCCATTCCTGCGGAACCCGCTGAGGTGTCATCCAGTGATTTTCAATTCTCTATCTCCCCCTTTGCCAATCTCACAAATCTCAGGCTCACTGTCTCCCCATCTTGTACTGATCAAACATTTGGCCTCCGGTATGCCAATGATTCCCTGCTTGGCCGAGCTTACCTCACAGATATCATCCCAAACAGTCCTGCCTCAAAGCTTTTCTCCTCACACAAGAAATCTCTCTCCAAGCTACGAGGTGCTTATATTGTCTCTATCAATCACAATCGTGTCTTTACTGCTGCTGATATAACTACAGCTTTACAGGCCTGCCACGATCGAGGGGTGAGGGATTCTTCAATAGATACACCAATTACCTTTGCGCTTGAAGAGAAATTGTCTATGAAGGAGGTCAGGAAACACTCAAATGAATATGGTTTATTTGCTCCCAATACCTCCTGGAAGGAACCCACTGCTGAAGAAGATCCACCATTCTTGGACCGAATTTCCTCCATCAAAGCTATCCAGCGCATTGGTACAAAATACAAGCAGCTGATACAATCAAGAATCAACCAGGTCGATAGCACTGAAGCACTCCATGCCTCCATCCAAAAACACTTGGCACCAACTGAAGACGACATGGATGTTGTCATTCCCACTATTGATATTGCATCCCTCCGAGCTATCACCAAGCTTCATAAACCAGGAAATCAAGCATTACCACTAGATGCAGATTCGCTACCAACTGAAGAAATTGAACTCTTAATCAAGGCCATCAATTCCAAGGCAACTACACCTGAAGAACAAGCACTAGGGCACTTCACTCGAAGGAATCTCAAGCCTTTATCTACATGGCCTGAATGGCAAGCTGGGGAGCGAAAACAGCTCGACCAGTTTGAAGATTTGGAAATGTTTGGATCACCCATTCAATACCCTAAAGACGCAGACGCTATTATTCTCAGGCCTCATTGGCAATACAGTGTCAAAAGGAATGGTGTCAGAAGAGCCAGGCAATGTTGCAATGGAAGCAAATATGCAGCGCCAACCCTGCATGCCATAGCAATGTCATACTCATCATGTGTTGAACATCCCATTCAAAGGCTATTCTTTGCTATTGCTGCAAGCCTCAATCTCAAAGTTTATGGGGGGGACGCGGCTGACGCATATGCCCATTCTCCAGGGCCCAACATCCCTACATACATGACTATTGACGATGCATATGCAGAATGGTACAGACACAAGCATGGAAAGGACATAGACCGACGATTGGTACTTCCAGTTCTTCGAGCACTTCAAGGCCACCCAGAATCAGGTAGACTATGGGAGACCCACATCAACAAGATCTTGAAAGGTCCCGACCTCAACTTCAAGACCACCACGCACGACAGAACAATCTATACAACAGTTTTTGAAGGTGAAACAGTCTACATGCTGAGACAAGTTGACGATTTTGCACTGGCTTGCACATCAGAATCTATATCTGACAAGATCTATGACATAATTGGCTCAAAACTGAAGCTCCCTAGAGAAGATGCTGTCCCCTTCACCAAAATGGGTTTGCTTGAAGACTTCAATGGAATTGATGTCAAACAGACAGCTGACTACATTGAACTGTCTTGCGCCAATTACATTGACCGGATCATGACATCCCACGGTTGGGAGACTGATTCTAAGATGAAACCCCACTCCAAACCATCAGCGCCGTTATCAACTGAAGTACTGAGCCAACTGCAATCACATACGAATGGACCGTTGGAAGGCACCAAGGAACACGCTGCATTACAATCCACATCAGGGTTCTCCTACAGAACACTCTTGGGTGAAATGATGTTTGCATATGTGAGCTGCCGGCCAGACATTGGCTATGCAGTGACCCTGATGTCAAAATACAGCTCCAATCCCACTGCATTCCACTATTCCAGTCTGAAGAACATCGCTCGATACCTCAGAACAACCCGATCCTGGGGTATTAGGTTCTACAGACCAAATGCTGAGCCATCTCTGCCTCCAGGGGAACCATACGACGATGCAGTCCAAGATGCATCATTCCCCAAATACCCTGAAGATATCAAGCAAGCCAAACTGATGTGTTTTGTGGACGCCGCATATGGAAATGATCCAAAACACCGAAGGTCCACCACAGGCTACGTCTTCACTTATGCTGGTGGAGCGATTGTTTACAGATCCAAAGCTCAGTCCCTTACCGCACAGAGTTCTACAGAAGCAGAATTCATTGCTGCAGTCACAGCAGCCAAAACAGCCAGATACCTCAGATCCGTACTCAAAGAATTAGGATTTGCCCAAGCTGGTCCAACCCCTATCTATGAAGACAATGCATCGGCAATTGAAATCATAAATGCCCAGAAACCGACTGAAAGAACCAGGCATATTGAAATCAGGTTCTTTGCCATTCAAGCATGGAAAGAAAATGGTGAAATCAATATGATTCATATTCCTGGAGTTATCAACCCAGCTGATGATCTAACCAAACCATTGGGATGGATCTTGCACTCCCGACACGCAAGATACATCATGGGACACTACCCAGGTTAAATCATTCACGTTTAGACGCGGGTTCAAGCAAAGGATCGAATCAATGATCTCTTCGATTCCACTATGATCCAATTCGAACCGTTCGTGTTAAGACGATACTACGATTCTAAATTGCTCAAGACAATTCTTCGATTTGACTCGGTTCGAATAATATCAAAATGTTCGATCTGTCCATTGATACAATTCAAGATGATATGCTCCGACAGTAATCCAATACAACACAAGAAGAGTATTGGATCAAGGGGTGTGTTGTCGGCGAAAAATACGGACTTTGTCGGCATCAAATTCGATTCGAAAAGCCGATAACAAAAACGACCGAGGTGCGGAAGAAAACAATATGAGATATGAATATTCCATGGCTTAAAATCAAACGCACCTCCACTACATGAAAATCCCTAAGTGGTAAAACGATATCACTTAGGACTACAAACAAAAAGGGATAATCGGTTAGAAACAAGAAATACCCAAAGACCTGAACAGTAAGTAAACACTTGGAAACCATAAGTACATTCAAATGAATGTATATGATATCCCGTGAGGAAATTACTTATTGCAATCAAGAAAATCAGTACCGATTCCGGATGGGCCTCATACCCAGCATATATACCACGAATAAGCATACGCCCCATCGAACAGAATACTTAACCCCAAAATGACCAGTACCATCGAATGACCGATACAGTAAGACCGACACGACGCTAACACAGCAACAGCACTAGAAGAATCGGTACGACGGTAAAGACAACAGTAACAGATAACCGGGGAAGATCTCTACCAAGTAATATACAGCAGAGATCCCCGATACAGTGAAAATACATGGTAAAATAAGAGCCTCTCTATGAGCTCACATCTCTTTAAATTTAAACAATTCGTTATACCTATCCGGTCGATTTTTAGAGTAACAACAAATTGGATCTCCATTGTCAATGGCTAGCTCGGCCATCCTGAACTTCAGTGAATGCGGATCCCAGGGGGTATCATTTGTTGCTATCAAATGTTGACATTCATCAAGTTCCATTCTTGTGGGCTTTCTTGTGGGGAAATATGAGATCACGTTTCTCATACTCAGTTTGATAAAAACTTTCTTCGGATCATCATCTTCCAGTGGAGTTTGAATTGTAATTCCATGCTTGGATCTTGAATCAAATTGGCGAGGTGTCTCTTCAACAGAGTTGAAATTGCAGTCCCTCACTTGATTTGGACATATCAAGCTGTTTTTCAATTTGTCCCCAAAGTACAGTGCTTGATGGAACACTATGATGTACACTTTGCCTGATGTTGGGTTTGTCCACGCCATAGCACAGCTTCCTATCGGGATTTTCTTGATGGGCTTGTATTCTTCAGAAAAAGGTGCAACATCAACATGTGTTGTGATCTGATCAGGATTCAGCAATACCATATTGCTTCCTGCTGCGGTAGTATCTGCATGTGAGTCTAGCTCACAATAGCCTTCTTCACTTTCCCCATCATCAAAATCTACAGGAACGTTCATCTTGTATAATGACCGGCTCACCATTGTTAACAATTTGTGTTCTAGTGATAGTGTCCGGTTATTATGTCATTTCTTAGATTTTGAGCCAAAACTGTCGTTCTTGGGGATCCTTGTTCTGGCGCACCATCAGAAATCAAATGCTCTGGAATTCCAATTTCATGAATGAATGTCTTCAGTCCTTTTTGGGCTTGTGATTTGTCCTGTATTGGTATAAATACTTCAAACCCATTTCCATTTGTAAAGATCTGTGCACATTTTTCTTGCCTCATAATACTCGTGGTTCTTGCATGCCATGTATCAGTGTACCAGGTTCCTTGTGCGACTCTCTTGTTCCTGAAGCGCTGAGTAGGCAGCCGCTTCATCAATGGTGATTGCAAATTCCTGAGTGCCTTCTGCGTCGTGACTCTCAATGTCTGCTCAGCTTTCTTGAAACTAATGTTCCAAGTTTTGGCTAGGCGTTCACAGTCAACTTTGTTTGGACCTTCAATTGTAATCACTGATGGCCCCCATTGATTTCTTCTGTCGAGAGCTCTCCTTTCGAGTGTATTGTCAATTTCTTGCAAGCTAGGGGCCTGTTTTGATTCTTCTTCAGGAGCTTCCATAAAGTCAAATTCTGTATCATCAAACAAAAATTGGTCTACCCTTTGCGCGCTTGAAATATTCCTTACTGAAGAAATTCGATGAGCAATATTCCCATCTGTTGCAATCTGGCATTCAGTTAGCATTCTCCTTGTGGATACTTGATGGACCCTCATCAGTTTGCATTGCTGCATGACACTTGGGTGCCTTTCTTTTCCTAAGCTGGTCTTGGGAAGTGTATTTGTAACATTACTAGCAGGTTCTGTTACAACAGAACTTTCGTCCATTGCTTGGCCCTCTTCGGTCGACATAGCTTGAAGGCTGAATTGGTCCCCTGAAATTGGATCTCCATTGTCAATGGCTAGCTCGGCCATCCTGAACTTCAGTGAATGCGGATCCCAGGGGGTATCATTTGTTGCTATCAAATGTTGACATTCATCAAGTTCCATTCTTGTGGGCTTTCTTGTGGGGAAATATGAGATCACGTTTCTCATACTCAGTTTGATAAAAACTTTCTTCGGATCATCATCTTCCAGTGGAGTTTGAATTGTAATTCCATGCTTGGATCTTGAATCAAATTGGCGAGGTGTCTCTTCAACAGAGTTGAAATTGCAGTCCCTCACTTGATTTGGACATATCAAGCTGTTTTTCAATTTGTCCCCAAAGTACAGTGCTTGATGGAACACTATGATGTACACTTTGCCTGATGTTGGGTTTGTCCACGCCATAGCACAGCTTCCTATCGGGATTTTCTTGATGGGCTTGTATTCTTCAGAAAAAGGTGCAACATCAACATGTGTTGTGATCTGATCAGGATTCAGCAATACCATATTGCTTCCTGCTGCGGTAGTATCTGCATGTGAGTCTAGCTCACAATAGCCTTCTTCACTTTCCCCATCATCAAAATCTACAGGAACGTTCATCTTGTATAATGACCGGCTCACCATTGTTAACAATTTGTGTTCTAGTGATAGTGTCCGGTTATTATGTCATTTCTTAGATTTTGAGCCAAAACTGTCACCCGCACCTTCATTTTCAGTTTCTTTCTTTTTAGTCTCAGCAGCCTTGAGATTTCTTTTCTTCTTAGCCTTTCTCATCTGGTAAAGCTCCTGGCGCTGTTCTTTTGACATTGTTTTATAAACACTTGTCGGATAAGGCTTACACTCAACTTTTCCTGTAAACGTTCCAGTTGTCTTTTGCTTTTTGTTGCTTGATGTGCCCATAGAATACACACTCCTGGAACCTCTTTTATGCTTCCCATTTGCAAGCTTCTTTAATCCAAGACGATTGGTGAATAGAATCAAGCATTCGTTGAAATTGTCCCGGTAGTCTTTGCTCTCGTCAATTGCATCGGCTTTAGCAGCATCAAGTCGCTCATCGCTGATTGAATTGATAAAGTCCCAGACAAATCTCCTTTCATTATGATTCTTTTCAAATCTCAGAATTGTTCCGTGAAAAGCAGTCCAGTTCCGTTTGTGCTTGTTCCAGTCATAATTCTTAGAATCTCCAGTGTAGTGTGAATCTTTCATTTCCTGATATGTCTTATTCAGAACCATAGTGATATTGGTATCGGTGTAAGCATGTTGCATCAATGAAATGAAAGCGTTTCTTGCATTTCCTGAGTTCAGCGCAGTGTTTTGGAAATGTGCCACATATTCCCAACCAGGACCTTTTCTTGTTGCATCACACAGCAACCTCCAGACGACGTTGTTGTCCTCATCATACTGGTGACCTGACAGGACGCCACATCTTTCATTGTAATCACTCCAAGTTGGATAAGTATCTGTTGTACTTTGCCCGACTGTTCCAGCCCTGGCTTCATCAGTAACTTCTCCCTTTTCTTGGGGTCTTATGACATACAAGATTGGGAACCCCTCAGAGTTGAATCTGTACCTCAGGTTTTGTCGAAAGCCTTCCTCCCATTCTCTGAACTTCGTAAGGTCCTTTAATTCTGGTGGGGTTGACTTTTCCTGTGATTTCACACTTGATTCCATCATCTTGATTCTGAATTGCTGCAGTTCCAGGTTGTTCGGGTTTGCGTTCCAGTCGATAGCCCTTGGCTTGACTCCAATCAATGGTTGGTACCGGGCCCAATTTGCCCAAGTTAGGAGCCTTGATGACAGCCTGTTACCATAGTGGATACTTTTTGGATTAGGACAGTCCGGACGGATAGATTTCAATCCATGCATGAACGATTTAATGCTCTCCTTGTTGAGGTCTGTAATTTCACGAATATTAGACATCCCTCCCCTCATAATTTCTTCAGTCGATTCATAGTTGATACCAAAATCCATTAGGCTGCTCCTGAAAGCAAGTTGTTCTGGGTTCAGGAATCTGCCATTGTTGAATCCCCTGATTTTTATCCTGGGTTGGGATGACCTTCTACCCAGTCGATCTGCTCTTGCATCCTCGGCATTTTGGTGAGCATCATTTCCCTCATCGTTGTCGCTATCCTCGTCATCTGGGTTCTCACCCCTCCTTTCTGCATCTCTCATTGCCCTGACTCTCTTCTTTACTTCTTGGTCGATGATTCTCTTCATGGTTGAGTTTGTTTCTGGGTCCCCAAGGGCCCTTTCCATGACTTCCATTATTTTATCTTCCAAATCATCCTCTTCTTGCATACCTCTTCCATTGTTTTCATTAGAATCCTGTGGATCGTCCACTTCCATTTTTTCTTCTTCAATGTCGCCGTATGTTCTTGTTCGTACCATGGTGGAGTGGGGTGCGATATTTCAAACGAAGTTTCGAAAGGATTTCAAATGGTCGTTTTGGAGTGTGGACGGTCGATTCGTAAGATGGTATTCGATGGAATATTGAATATTCAATCGATGGTGGTGTGTGGTGGAAGAGTGTAATCGAATCGAGGATTGAATGTGAGAGATGGATATGATTAGATGGATATTATTCGTTTGTGACTGTCGAGTGATGTGCTTATATTCGGATCGAATTTTCGTTCCGGTTCGGTTATACTTTTGTGTGAGCTTTTGCTTTTGTTGCAAATCAAGATTGTGAGCTTTCCTATGCTTTCTCGGGATTTTGCTCATTCTGTATTTCTGTGGTGAAAGATTGAAAGGTTGTTTCCTGAGAATTTAGTGTTCTCTTTTTCATTTTTGGATCTTTCCGATCTTCGGGGATTGGTGTTCTCGTATCTTTGGATTTTCGCTCGCAATCTGTTCCGTCTTGCGGGCAGATGCTCTTCGCAATCTGTTCCTCCCTTCTGTTTCACCACAGAATACTTCAGGCTCAATCTTCTGGCTCACGTCATTCTTGTTTTCAGTGAAAGATCAGTGTTCTTGGATTGGATATTGATTCCTTTCAACTGATGCCAACCTGGGCGGCCCTTTCGACTGAGCCGTCCAGCTTCTTTTCCCTTGCTTGTTTTTGCTGGATCTCGAAACCCGGTGGAGCCACCACCTTGGTTCGATTCTTTGGTCTCTTCTTTTAGGGAGACCGCCCTGGTGTTGGTCTGTTCCAGGGCTCCACAGGCAACTGCCTCTTTTACATCCTTGAGGGTTGATGCCGGTAGCTGATCAGGCTATTCCGGATTAGTCTTCGAGCTCAAACTGCGTTTCTCGGTGGGAAACGCGGTCCTCAGCATTGTAGGATGCTGGCCACAGCTCGTAGAGTGCTGTGGGTCTGATAAACTAGAAAAAGTGTGTCGTAACAAACAAACGCAAATGCAATCGGTCTTACGATCGATTGATTTAGTGAGTAAGATCATTGTTACGGTTCGATCTTTGCAGACCGACAGGTTAATTACTCGTCGTACCGTCGTGTCGATTTACAGCATATTACCGTGTAATTTTCAGCATACAAAACACATGTAATTAAGACACAAAACACACGCAAACCATCTTCGATCGGTCTTTCTTTGTATCGTATTACCGTGTAATTCACCGCGATATTCTCATTGGAATATCACAGTATTTGTACCTTGTTACGTAGAATTAGTACTAGGTTGTACATAGATTTTAGGGCATGATAGTGTTTTAGAGTTGTTAATTCTTCGAAGAGTGAGCTGACGGGGAGAATTCCGCTAAGAGACAATCCACATGGATAATCACCGATGATTATTCACTCAGGTTAAATAACCTTACGAATAAGGTTATTTGCCTTTGTGACTCTTCGTACGTACAATACGCGTTACACGGTGAATTCTTTTCACAAACGCACCCATTACATGATGACACATAAAGTATGACAGATAATTCACTTCTGTTTCTTTCATGTTTCATCTAACCCATAACAGGAACAATATTTATTGTTCAATCACACGAAAGATGTGATTTTCTATTTTTTAATAGCAAATTACTGTGTATTTATGCTCCTAATCCAGTACACAAATGCACTTATGAGTTGGTGACACACAAATTATGACAGATAACTCACTTCTGTTTCTTTCATGATTCATCTCACCCATAACAGGAACAACCTTCATGCACTAATCACACAAAATATCTGATTTTCTATTTTCTAATTGCAAATTTGTGTGTATTTTTCCTCCAAATCCAGGACCCAAATGCACTAATTAGATTGTGACACACAAACTATGACAGATAACTCACTTCTGTTTCTTTCATGATTCAACTTATCCATAACAGGAACAATATTCATGGACTACTCACATAATCACACAAAATATAAGATTTTCTATTTTCTAGTTGCAAATTTGTGTGTATTTTTCGTCCAAATCCATCACCCAAATGCACTCATTAGATGATGACACATAAACTATGACAGATAACTCACTTCTGTTTCTTTCATGATTCATCTAAGCCATAACAGGAACAATATTCATTCTTCAATCACACGAAATATGGGATTTTCTATTTTGTAATTGCAAATTTGTGTGTATTTTTCTTCCCAATCCAGTCACCAAATGCAATCATTAGGTGGTGATACCAAAATCACGACAGATAACTCACTTCTGTTTCTTTCATGATTCATCTCACCCACAACAGGAACAATATTTATTGTTCAATCACACGAAATATGTGATTTTCTATTTTTTAATTGAAAATTACTGTGTATTTATACTCAAAATCTAGGACCCAAATGCACTTATTAGGTGGTGATGAAAAGAATTCACCGTGTAAAGGCGTATCCATACGTCTTTTGCGGGCATAACGTACGAAAAGTCATAAAGAAGGAAATAACCTTATTCGTAAGGTTATTAACCTGATGAGTGAATAATCGTCGGTGCTTTTATGTGGATTCCCTCTTAGCGGGAATTTTTCCCAACAGCTCACTCTTCGAAGAATTAACAACTCTAAAACACTATCATGCCCTAAAATCTATGTACAACCTAGTACTAATTATACGTAATAAGGTAAAAATACGGTGATATTCCAATGGGAATACCACGGTGAATTACACGGTAATACGATACCAAGAAAGACCGATCGAAGATGGTTTTTCGTGTGCTTTGTGTCTTATTTTACGTGTGTTTTGTATGCTAAGAATTACACGGTAATATGCCGTAAAACCGACGATAATCGACACGACGATATGATGGGTAATTAACCTGTCGACAACGACAAGGTCAAATGAACAGTAACAACAATATTCTACTCACTAAATCAATCGATCGTAAGATCGATTGCGTTTTGTTTTATTACTGTTACGACGCACTTTTTCTAGTGACACAAGAACTATGCAAGATAACTCACTTCTGTTTCTTTCATGATTCATCTCACCCACAACAGGAACAATATTCATGGACTAATCACACAAAATACCTGATTTTCTACTTTGTAATTGCAAATTTGTGTGTATTTTTCATCCAAATCCATGTCCCAAATGCACTAAGTAGATGGTGACACACAAACTATGACAGATAACTCACTTCTGTTTCTTTCATGATTCAACTTATCCATAACAGGAACTATATTGATGGACTACTCACACAAAATATCAGATTTTCTATTTTCTAGTTGCAAATTTGTGTGTTTTCCTACAAATCCATGACCCAAATACACTCATTACATGATGACACATAAACTATGACAGATAACTCACTTCTGTTTCTTTCATGTTTCATCTAACCCATAACAGGAACAATATTCATGGGCTATTCACAATAAATTTCAGATTTTCTATCCTATAATAGCAAATAACTGTGCTTTTTCCCTCCAAATCCAGTACCCAAATGCACTCATTACGTGGTGACACACAAACTTTGAAAGATAACTTCCTTTCTGTTACTTTCATGATTCGTGCATGTCCCCCATAATAGGAACAATATTCGTGGTTCAATCCAAGGAAATATAGGATTTTCTATATTTTAATTGCAGAGTACTTTTTCCCCCCCCTACAAATCCAGTACCCAAATGCACTTATCAGTACAAGGTGGTGTCACACAAACTATGACAGATAATAACTCACTTCTGTTTCCTTCATGATTCATTTCACCCATAACAGGAACAATATTCATGGACTAATCACAGTAAATGTCAGATTTTCTATTTTGTAATTGCAAATTACTATTAGATTGGAGTTACTATGCATTGATGGTACTACTAATATTAGTAGTACTACAAGTATTGGTAACAATCTTCTTAAAAGTTTGAACTACTAACCACTATGAACATCCATGTAGTACTAGTACTATGACTACAGTATTACTACAATACCATGTAAGAATAGTAGACTAATATGAAACAATTCAAATGATCCAGTACTGCGTGTTTTAGTACTACTCCACTAGTAGTAGTAGTAGTAGGTACTCTATTTTACTTTTGAATACTATTTCTTACGTACAGAATAATGTTTTGGTTAATCTGAATCCAAGTTGGAGAAGAAGAACTACTATTAGTGTCGACGTTGTTTTAGTAATATGATAACTTCTTTCCCGCTTAGGCACTCTTTGCTCTTGTGTTCTACAGCGTAGTTCCATTATTTGAATACATCCGACAACTTGGTGAACTGTGGTTTATCCGACCCCACACGGTCGTAAGGGAACCAGGTTGCGCGCTTCACTGGTATTGTACCATCCGGTAGTTTCTTGTACACCGTAATATGATAAATTCTTTCCCGCTTATGCCCTCTTTGCTCTTGTGTTCTATGGTGGTGCGTGGAGAAGGCTATGAACGTATACCCAATACAGCATAGTTTCATTATTTGAATACATCCGACAACTTGGTGAACTGTGGTTTATCTGATCCCACTCTGTCCTAAGGGAACCAGGTGGCGCGCTTCACTGTTGTACCATCTTGTAGTTTCTTGTGCACCATGTATCCAGGGTATTGAGGATATTGGTTCTTCTTCTTCGCTGCATAACTTTTCACAACACCAGTTCCAGGTGCTGGCAAACCCGTGATTGTCACCTCACTACCAATTGCAAATTTAGGATACGAGATCACCGGGTCAGGATCTTCGAACAACACCTTCACGTTTCCGGAGCGCTTCTGTCTTATTACGTTGGCTGGTTTTGGGCGAGGAACTTGCAGAAGGTATCCAAGATCTTCAACGTGGCCCAGGTTTGGAGAGACCTTCCTCTCCTTGTACTTCGGCTCTCCATTGGATTCGTCTGATGCAGTCTTGTTTCGTTTTTTTGGTTTCCTGAGGAACGACTTCTTCTTTGCCTTCATGGATGCGTTCTCTTTAACTGCGTTTGGTTCTGTGGGAGGTACGTTGCCGTTTACTACTTCTACGTCGTCTTCTTCTTCATCATCATTGCTGCTTGTGTTACCTTCATTAATTGAGGATTCACTAGACTTGTCGGTCAATTTGCCTTCCCAAGGAAATCGAAAGAATGATTCCGTTCCATGGATCTCTGTGTTAGTGAACACTATCCATTGTACGGAATACGTATCATTCTCCTCGATGAACTTCTCGAAGTTCTTCAAGTGTTTCTTCATGAAGTCCCACTTTGCAATGTCGGTAGCTCCGTAACTCTGACTGTTGGGTACCTTGATTTTTTCAAATAGTTTGATCAATGAGTCGCCATCGGTTTGTAAAGTCTTTTCATCCTCTCGTGAAACAAAACTTACTTGCAAGCCTGCTTCCAACAGGTGTCTTTTGTTAGTGAAAACCGAACACAAAAGTTCCTTTGTCAAGGGGACCAACAATTGTCCCCCTTCAGGTAGATAATTGTAAGTTGTCAGAAACCGCAAAGACCTCTCAAAAAATTAGAACCTCCGAGTACTATTTCCGGTCGTGTGATGAAAATATCACTGAATACGAATCTCGTATGTTCCCAGAACAATCGATCGTCCCCCGTGTACGTGCAGTTCTCATCAAAATTAAGGAACCTTGTGACAGATAAGCTGTAGTCCTCTTTTGCGATAGGGTAAGTATGTCGACTTTCCTTACCTCTCACAAGCTCAGGCGGACTTGGTTCTTCAAATTGAACGGATCGAGCACTGTCACTGGTGAAAATGAATAACCGATCTTTGCGGTGAGGTTCACCTTGATTAGAGCGCGACGACAAAGAACTTCGCTCTGCTTTCAACAAATCGTTCAGAACCTCATGTGCATGGTCAACGGTAAAAGGAATTTCTTCTTCGTGGCCAAGTACAGCATTCATTATTTCCTTTGAAACCATATCCCTACTAACCGAATCACGTGTACCGTCAGCATCACGTAACAAACGAGATGTTAGAACATAGTTGAGCAATTTGTCGCAAACAAGATTCACGTCTTCAAGTTGGTCAGAAGTCGAAACAACATTGTCAACACAGGATGTTTGAAGTCGATCGAACGAGCGCGCGCGAATGAATGAATGAGACACGAATGAGGCACGAATGAGACACGAATGAGACGCGAGTGAGACGCGAGTGAATGAATGAGACGCGAGTGAATGAGTCTCGTGATCGATCGTACGAGTCATATTGTTTCTGCAGGAATGGACTAACATGAATGGAGATGGGAATGGAAGTGGGAATGAGAATTTACCACTTACCGATTCCGGTTCTCCTTCTTACTAAAAATAGGGCCTTATGTACCAGACATACAGGGCGCAAGGTAATTTATACAGCCCATTGGTACAAGGGACACGTGCAGCATCGAAGTATTAGCGGGTCGATGCGATTATTAGTGATTTAGTGTGTGCATTGGAGTATTAGCAGTCCGATGCACCGATATGGTGATTTTAGTAAAAGAGCAATTTTCTGCTCACTTTTTTCAAGTAACGATTTTCATGTAATAACCAAACAAGTTAGAAAACCAACTACATACCGACTGTTTCACCTCCATTTTCAGAGCCCTCCAAACATTCTTCGAAGAATTACGGAGCGCTCCCGAGGTTGGAACTTGGTCGAAGAAGAGACATTCTTATTTTGCAGCAGGCTGGCCTAACCAATCGGAGCCAGCGGCCTTTCTACAACAGGCTGACTAATCATCGGAGTCAGCGACTTTCTTTTCATCCGCACCTTCTTCAGCGGACTGCTGGCCACCATTCGGAGCCAGCGACTTTTCTACAATTCGTTACTTTTCATCCGCACGTCTTCAGCGGACCTTACTACGTTTTTTTTCTTTCTCCGCACATCTTTACCGGAAGAATATTCTTTGTCCAAGAACGGACTGCAGGCTGGCCAACAATTGGGGTCAGCGACTTTCATTTACAAGGAACCGATTATTCGCCACACCAGAAGCGACAGAAGCCGATTATTCGCCACACCAGAAGCGATAGGACCGATTTTTACAAGGCGCCGATTATCGCCACACCAGAAGCGATTGGGCCGATTACATATTTTTATTTTTTCTGTCGACGAGCAAGAATACGACAATTTACTTCGGCTCGGCATACGACAATTTACTTCGGATCGAGCATACAACAATTTACTTACAGCTGAATGGAGGAGGATCAACCCACCCGGCACCAAGAGATAGAGATCGCCTTTTCTGAAGAATCGCCATCAGAAGAGAGCAGTGTACTGTCAAGTTCAGAGAGTAGCGGCACAAGCATTGGAAGCGCAAGCAGCAGGAGCGTCCACACGAAGGATCCAAGCACGACAAAGTACAAATACAAGATGGTGGAGTATACTGATAGTCAAGTGCCCACATTGGCAAAGGGGGATGAGAAGCAATTCGAGAGATGGTACATCCAATTTGAAGCATTTGCAGATAACAAGAAGTACCGTGACATGTTGTCTACCAAGCCACACAAGGACCTACCTCCCGAAGGAGAGCTTACGCCCCGGGAGGATATGAGTGCTGCACAGAAGAAGGCCTACCGGTACCACAACAAAGCACTGAATGATCTGTACAGGGCTTTCGCCGACAACAGGACAGCCCTCGCCATCATGGAGAAGTCCAAGATCGATAGGGGGGGTACGGCCGAACAGAATGCAAAGCTCAGGAAACAGTGGCCCCGAGGGAGAGTACATCGCGTGATTGAGGAGCTCATGAGGGAATACAGATTAATGAACCAGTCCCGCGACCAACAACAATTGGACATTGACCTTAGGAGCCTAAAGTTGACCATTGGCGCCTCTCCACAGGATTTGGTTGAGGACATCTATGACTTACAGAGGCAATACCAATACAAATCTGTTCAACCCACTATGGCACAACTTATTGTGGCCTACAAAAATGCCCTCCCGGGCTACCTATTGATGCAGCTTACACCCTTCATTGATTTGCTGCAAGCGAATGGAACCGCTGAATTGGAGTTTTGGGAAGCACTCAATGTTCAAGCCAAAAGTTTATATGAATCAGCTCGGCGTATCCAAAGCAGGGGAGGTAAAGGCCAAGAAATGAGTTTGTTTGGTGCTGAGATGACCGATTTCGCTGATCCCAGAGACAAGTGGTCCACCAATGCAGTTTGTTATTGGTGCAAAGAACAAGGTCATAAAGCCTACAATTGTCCCAAACGCGCGGCAAGCCACACACGTGCCGACGACAACAACAATGGCACCAATGGGAACAGCAACGGTCACAACGGCAACCGCAACAGCAGCAATCGGAACAACAACAACGGCAACAATGGCAATCGTGGCAACGGCAATGGCAACGGCAATGGCAACGGCAATGGCAATGGCAACGGCAATGGCAACGGCAATGGCAACGGCAATCGCAACAACAGGAATGGTCACAGGGGCAGACGCCGCAAGTGTGGACTTTGTGGTGGCAATCATGGAACATCGGTCTGTTTTGAAGACGAGAAGAATGCGTCCAGACGCCCGACTGGTTGGAAATCCAAGTTGAAGGATGTTCAGGGAGCAACAATTGATTACGACTTCTGTCTCTCAGCAATGCAAACCTCTACCACTTCACTCCAACTGCTCAATGCCCAGAAGCGGGCCACAAAAGGCGAGGCAGCGCCCGAAGGATTTGACCTCCTATATGATGACAATGTTTTTGTTTTTGATACCGGTGCAACCAGCCACAGTTCCAACAGTCTCCGATGTGCCACCAATTTGAGAGCTAGTGGTGCCACCATTACCACTCAAAGTGGAGATGAATTGAAGGGCTGCCAAGTTGGTGACATTTCCTGTCAGAAGATTGACAAGGATGGAAACATGGAGTTCCAAACGCAGTTGCAGGGTGTGAATTTCAACCCAAATTTTGCATTCAACCTGTTCTCCGCCAACTTGGCTCTGCAGAATGGTTGGATCGCCACCGGCAGTGACAAGACCGGATGGTCACTCAGGAAAGGGAATCACCAAGTAAATTTCGATATTCAGATCCCCACATACACGAGCTGTGTGTGGGTTGGCTATTTTGATCGGATTGCACACCCTACAAACAACATTGAAATCAATGCAGCGACTGCTACCACCACTACGGATGAAGGAACCAAGATGAACATCAACAAAGCCCACCGACTTCTGGGACACATGGATGAGAACAGGACGCGTCGGACGGCTGAGACGCTTGGTTGGACCATTACTCGAGGTCCCCTGCTCCCATGTGAAGACTGTGCCAAAGCCAAAGCAAAGAGGAAAGTGCTTCCTACTGAAAGTGAGCATGTTGCTGCTACAAAGCCTGGAGAACGACTCTTTGTGGATATGTCCTCAGTGAAGGCCCCCAAAGCTGCCAAAAGCAACAAGCTGACCGCTCCATTTATTACCAAGCCCCATTTTCGAATGATTGTTGACGAGTATTCCGCATGCCGATTTGTCAATTTCTTTGCCACCAAGGATGGCATGGTTGAACCAACTTGCGCCTTGCTCAACCAATGGAGATCCAAAGGACAACAGCTCAAGCAAATTCGATGTGATAAGGCCGGAGAAAATACAGCCCTTGAAGCTCGATTGGCCTCCGCAGATTGGAAATTTTCTTGCAAGTTCGAGTATACCTCAGTGGATACTCCACAGCAGAATAGCTTGGTCGAAACAGCAATCTACCGATCAGTCTGTCGCGCCATGGCTCTTTGCTCTCAAGCCAACGTCCCTAGGGAGTACCGGTTTAGATTCTTCCCCTTGGCAATGAGATGTGGTGTTCAGTTGGACTGGTTGGAGGCTGTCACTGTGAATGGCACTACTATGCCCAAGATCCAACATTTCTCTGGAAAGGTCCCTGCATTTAGTGCCCATCTGCGAACTTTTGGCGAGGCTGGAGTAGTCCGAGTCAAACGTTCCACAAGTCCCAAACTCAATTATCGCGGGAACCCAGCTTTCTTTGCTGGCTATTGCACTGACCGGCCTGGAGACTGCTATGTGATGTACGACCCATTGAAGAACACCTTTACAGTTACCCGCGATATCTACTGGTTGAAGCGTATGTATTTTCCACCCACAGCACCAGCGGGTGAAGCTATTAATTTTCATGCTGATTTCCTTGAAGGCGGGCATATGGATCTCCCGATCAATGCCCCGCCACCTCCACAACCTGTCTCCATTTTGCGCACCACCACCAGACGTGTGCAGTTTCAGGATGCAAGTGGGGGAGCCACAGCACCAGCAATTCCCTTACAACCTGAATCTGAATCTGAACCTAACCCAGAAACAGAGGACCCGGCTTTCGATAGTCATGATGACTACTACTCTGATGATATTGAAGAAACCAAGATCGAATATGAAAGCGAGGAGGACTACGACAGCAATGATGACACTGAAGCAGAGGATCCACATGTTGTAACCACTACCCGATACGGCCGAGTAGTAAGGAACTCTCATCTCAATCCGGATGTACGGTACGGAGATATGGCAAGCTATGCAGCTCAATTCACCAACGCTGAAATCCAGTTCCACAAGGCAATGACTGCACTGAACGAATTCAATCTTCTATCAGTCTCTATTCCATCTCAGGAAGGCGCTATGAGTGAACTCAGTCTAGTTGGCGCGGCTGGGAATGCCTTTGACAACACCAATGAACTGAAGACCATGAACTACAAAGAATCTATGGCCAGTCCAATGCGAGACAAGTTTACAGAGGGTGTTGATGCTGAACACGAGAAGATGGTCAAGTATGGCGTCTTTGAAGAGATTGACGAAGCCAATATCCCACCGGGCACCAAAATAATGGATACCACTTGGGCCAACAAGATGAAACCTGATGGCACCGTAAGATGCAGGAATGCCATCCGAGGATTCAAGCAGCTAGATGGTGAGCATTACGACGGGCAAGACAAGTCTTCACCAGTTGTTAGTGATATCTCAATTCGAATTGCAATGATATTGATGGTCATGGCAAATTTTATGGCTTACATTGTGGATGTGGAAGGAGCTTTTCTGAATGGCAAATTTCAGAATGGAGAGAAGATTTTCACCAAGATTCCAGAAGGCTATCAGAAATTCTATCCATCATATGTACTACTCCAATTGCAGAAAACCCTTTATGGGACAATTCAAGCAGCCATCCAATTCTGGAGAGAAGCCCGACGCGCAATGCATGCCATGCAGATGGAAAGATGCAAGGCTGACCCCTGTCTATTTTTCAAGTGGATCAACAACAAACTCCTTTTGATGTTACTATGGGTCGACGATTTTTGCATCATGGGTGAAGCGGCAGAAGTTTTGAAGCACAAGGAGCAACTCAAGTCCCTATTTGAATGCAAGGACGTTGGAGAGATGGATGAGTACGTTGGATGCCACATTGAGCGGGACAAGAAGACCAGGACACTCCGAATGACCCAACCGGTCAAGATCAAGAGATTTGTCGATGAATTTGAGCTCGATGAATGCAGAGGCAATCCCACCACTCCAGCAGAACCAGGATCAGTGCTGAGGAAAGAAGGTGAAGGACCAACCGATACTGTTCTCACCAAGGAAGCCCAAACCAAGTACAGGTCCGGCACAGCCATCCTTTTGCACATGATGAGATGGTCAAGAATTGAAACGCAGAATGCTGTCCGGGAGCTGTCTAGGTTCATGACTGAAGCAAGGAAGTCCCACATGAAGGCGCTGAAGCGAGTAATGAAGTATTGCGCCGGAACACCCAAGAGAGGTCTCACATTAGCCCCTAATGCAGTGTGGGATGGTACCAAGGACTTTGTTTTTGAGCTGATTGGATTCAGCGACTCGGAGTATGCAAAAGATGAATCTCGGCACAGTGTCAACGGCTGGTCGACTTGGCTCAATGGCGCCAATGTCACAGCAAGGTCCAGAATGATGCCAATCATTGCCCTGTCGGTTATGGAAGCCGAACTGTATGCGGCTGTTCTATGTGTCCAGGACATGCTGTATATTTGGAGAGTCATGATGTGTCTCGGATTGCAAATCAAGCTACCCATGGTGATATATGTGGACAATAAGGGCGCAGTTGATTTCTGCAACAATTGGTCCATAGCCGGTCGCACCAGGCATATTGAAGTGAAACAGTATTTCCTGCGAGAGCTGAAGGAAATGGGCATCATCAAGGTGATGTGGAAGACAGGCGATGAAATGACAAGTGACCTCTTCACCAAGAATCTTTCTGGAGCCCTATTTGAAAAGCATGGCTCCAAATTCTATGGAAAAGATGAGTACTCCACCAAGGCCAAGAGCAACAAGGATACGAGCTTCTCGGCTGTAGACTCCAATGCAGAAGAAGCGCATGAAGCCTACAACAATTTTTGGAGTAGTATCATCGATTGAGTCCATCTATCCTTTGAAGCAGGGGAGTGTGTTTGAAGTCGATCGAACGAGCGCGCGCGAATGAATGAATGAGACACGAATGAGGCACGAATGAGACACGAATGAGACGCGAGTGAGACGCGAGTGAATGAATGAGACGCGAGTGAATGAGTCTCGTGATCGATCGTACGAGTCATATTGTTTCTGCAGGAATGGACTAACATGAATGGAGATGGGAATGGAAGTGGGAATGAGAATTTACCACTTACCGATTCCGGTTCTCCTTCTTACTAAAAATAGGGCCTTATGTACCAGACATACAGGGCGCAAGGTAATTTATACAGCCCATTGGTACAAGGGACACGTGCAGCATCGAAGTATTAGCGGGTCGATGCGATTATTAGTGATTTAGTGTGTGCATTGGAGTATTAGCAGTCCGATGCACCGATATGGTGATTTTAGTAAAAGAGCAATTTTCTGCTCACTTTTTTCAAGTAACGATTTTCATGTAATAACCAAACAAGTTAGAAAACCAACTACATACCGACTGTTTCACCTCCATTTTCAGAGCCCTCCAAACACAGGACAAAGTCAGGATGTAATGTTGCAACAATGTCTTCACGTGAACTTCCTTCTCTGGATTGTAATCGTCCACAAATATGTCACGTTCGGCCGATTTCTTTTCAGTGGAAAGAGTGACCAATTGTTTGGCAAAGTCAACGCCTACTCTGTAGAACTGGTTAAGAGTTTTCCGGTGCTCCATAATCTTGCAAAAGTGAAGAGAAGATAACAGGTTGAATCGAATAATTCCCACCTTATTGTCCACTCCTTGTATTGTGTATTTTCCAATCAAAAACGAAGACTCATAGAGATTGGGCAATAGTTTGTTGTACAAATTGTCATGTAGTAATGACTCATTGGGGAAGTGGTCAAGGCTGAGTGCTTCAAAAATTCTGGCCTTCTGTCATTGGAAGCATACCCACAAATACATGAGGACCTTTTGAAACGCAAGGGGTATCTTGGACACATCGGAGGGCCATTCCAACTTGAGGTATTTTTGGGAATCAGTCAAGGGCACTATCTCGACTGCTGCGACACCATCTCTTATTGGTCTACCAACAACTTCTTTACCCCTAATAGAATTGATTTCTTTCACCAAATCATGAAAGGAGTGACTAGAGGAAAGAAAATGCCTCAATGCGCGGTTAAAGGAAAGACCTTCAAAGAACGAGACCATCTCCCGGACGTATAGCTTCCCTTTCTTTACATCGTCTTTAAATCTATGATTGAAAAACGGTCCTTCTTTTTCCGGTGAAGGCGCAGGGGGGAATTGGACACAACGTACGTACCAACGCAGTAAGCTTAAATAAACTTTCATGTACTTCAGTATGGTGTCGTAGTTAACCACATTCTTTGCCCAGACAGAATGGGACGTGCCTTCCGATAATTCGTCTTGTCCTTGAACCCGGGTGAATTGTGTTTCGCCTTCCGTTGTATTTTCATCGACTTTGATAACGGAGTTGAGGGCTGACTGGAAGGAGTTCCATTTTTCTTTCATTTTGTACTCCTTGAAACGAGTTGTCAGTTCCTTTGCATTCAAGATACAGACCTTCTTTGTCAACTGCAACCCGGAGTCACGTAGGAAAAGATTTACCATCACGTCAACAACCCTTGGTATAGGACCCGAGGATGGTTTGTCTGACGTTTCTTGCTCTCTGAAGTCAGGACGGGTTCCGGAAGAAGAAAGTTTAGTAACAATGAAAACCTTGTTCATGAGATGGCGGAAGACAGTTTCGATGTCACGACTGACGGCAGTGATGAGTTCGTCCGTCAAAATATTCTCAGAGAATCCGTTAGGACCCTGTTGCTTCAGACAAGCTTTGACACGTCTTTTCATTGCATCCGTGTGATCCTTGTATTGGGAGTCATCATCAAATAATTCCAATGACAAACTTCGACCGCCTACATTTCCCGTAGACGACGAAGGTTGAGTGGAACCTGTAACTGCTTGATGTGGTGTTTCGGGAACGACTGCTGGTATTTGTACCACTTGAGTTCTTTTCTTATTCTGTGATGGTCTTTTTGATGTGTGGTGTCTCCTCTGCCTTGGTTTATCGGCTGCACGCCCTTGACTGACCGGATGAGCTTTTGGATCGTTTGCAAACAACGTTGTTGGGGTATTACCTGAAGGTCTGTCTTTGTCTGCGGCTGCCCCTTCATCTCGTGGTGGAGTAGATGATGGAGTACCGTTGACTTGTGCCGCCGCATTTGCGCCGGCTACATTGGTTGGAGTTGCGGCTGCATCTGTGACTTCATCTGGTGGTGAATTAGCCTTGTTACGTTTAGCGCTACTTCTTGTAAGTCTCGGCATTGTTTGATTGCTAATTGAGAGAACAACGAAATAAAATTGTGTGAAAAGCAATCTAAGTTGCTACAAGTGTTTTTTTTGGCGCATATCAAGAGATTCGTAAATGAGGTAAAGGAAAACAGAGTCGACTCAACTTCAAACCTCAGCAACTCTAACAACAAACAAACATCACGCAACAATGTACAAATATTTCCACTTTAACGGTAAACAAATGGTACAGCCTGCAACGCCGTTGCAAACGAAAAGTGAAAACGTTACCAAAACAAACCACAATGGTACGAAACACTGATCATCCATTTTGAGATACGGTAATGTATGTTAAGATTCTCCGACAAATAGTTTCAAACCCAGTAATTTGGTAATTTGCAATTGAAACCAAAATGGAACTCAAACTTTGCAACGCCGTTCCATGACTGTTGACATGAATTGTCGAAGAAACCGTTTCACCACCGAACCATACGTAGTACTTCATTTTGAGTTTTGAAATTGAAACATGATTCGAAATTTCAAATTGGAACATGATCCAAACACAAAGCCTGAAACACCGTTCCGGTGACTCAATTCTGAAACGCCGTTCCATGATTGATGACATGAATTATACAAAATCACCCTTCACAACCGAAACAGAAGTCATTAGTATTATCATACGTACATTAGTACTACTACGTATACTACTATCGTATTATACCTATACACAAAGGTTTCTGTCTACGTAGCTACTACTGTCATAGAATACTGGTGGACAAAACTAGGCAAATTCATTACCAGTAAGATCACCGGCACACATGTGTTGTTGTTAAGAAGTACAACCTCACCGGTACATAAAAGTTCTCACTGCATCACAAGTTGAGAACGTTAAGAATAAAAGTCATTGCACTACTTTTTCTTGTTCTCTATTCAAAAAGAGCGCGGGTGGAGATTTATTTACTTAATGTTCTTATTTTTAAATAAGAAAATGGAATTATTCTTCATTGTTCTAGATTTACAGCGGTAGATCTGACAGGTTAGTAAGTCTCGATTCTTTGTTTGGAACACACATGGCCACACACACACACACACACACACACAGTGAAAACATTTTTTTTCGAACTGATTTTACACTGTGATTTTACAGTGTGGTGATTTTACAGTGTTATTTTACAGTTTGATTTTACAGCGTGAATTTTTTTTCTTTTCGAGTCAAAAAATACTGTTTCCCTTCATAATCATCTTACCAAACTTATCTTGAGCAGAGTTGGTTTACCGTACTTGTACGACAAAGCACTCCGTCCGAGAACGCGTGATCCCACTTAACTGATCAGCAATGGTCACTATTATGCAGGGAATTCAGGCTCGAGATATTTTAATCCGAATAAACTGCCTTTGCTGGAAAAAGAATTGGACGGCATTGGACTGTAGAGGAATTGCTGGATAGATATTGTTTGGACTGCAGCCTTACATATACGTCTTGAAATCAATGAATCTGCATCCATTGCGTAGATATATCAACAGGATAAAGATCCAGTTTTTTGTGAGAAAGGAGTAAAATTGAACAACGTATTGGCAACAACAATTTGACCGACAATTTTCCCCTGTAGTTTGAGAGAACGATTCGGAACAAAGTATCGGAACAACGGACGGAGGTACGGCGAACAACTATTGTAAGAACAAGCAAGAAGGGTACAAATAGGAGAGATAGGCAATGATTACAATGCCACCTGCATTGCTGATAAGAATGTATTTCCTCCTTTTTCTATTTTGCTATTTTCATAGGACCGTATTGGAAACAACGGATCGGAAGGCAACACTGCGTCCGAGAACTGTTTCTCGACCCCCCGCGGGCTATCGCGCGCTATTTTTACAATTCTCGACCCTATTTTTTAAATTTCCTACCTTTTTAGGTCGCGTGTCTACTAAAATACCTCGCGCGTCGCACACCTTTACTTTTGAGACAATATCTCATTGATCCCTATCTGGATCAGCACCTAAAACTCACTCTTGACTTGGTGGAATAAAAATAATCAGTTAAATAACAATTTCAGGGTTAGGGATATCATAAAGTTGCCGTGATGAACAATATTTTGTGTCAAACTTCTTACCCACACATGATTTTCTCTCATCTTCGCAACATGCTGTTAACTGCACTTAGTAACACGCTGTGTACATTATAAAAATACCACAATAAATACACAGTACAAAAACCATGTACAAGTCTACGAGTAATGAACATGTGTGTGATCTGTACACTGAAATCTCTTCATAAAAAGAACAAGTGAAAAGACCCTGCAAACACAGCAGAAAAACCCTCGAAGACATGATTTATTTTTGATAGGAATTCCAATCATTGAAATCACTTTCTCCTTTGATATAACAGACCATGAAGGTTAACCACTGTACAAATACAAAATGACACCAACTCAAATACCTACAGGTCACTCCACTTCGTTTTTGACCGGGAAGGTTATTCAAATGGCAAAAATGAATTCGAATGACAATGATACCAAAAAAAGAGCCAACGATGTTTCCTACCCCGACCCATCTCTTTCCCCTTGGATAGAGGAGAGAATGGAGGCAGACATGTACAAACCCTACCAGATTTGAATGCCAGCATGTTACACTACAGATTTGCTGACCAGGAATGGCAATTGAACGGCTATCCAATGGCTATTCGGATGGCTATTCAGATGGTAAATTACAACCATGATGGCCCTTCTGTTTCTCCTTCCATAGAACAGGCCATGAAGGTTCGCCACCGTACAAATAGTACAAAATTACACCAGTTCAAATACCTACACGTTACTCAACTTCGATGTGGAGCGGGAAGGGTAGTTACAAAAAAACTAGCCAACGCGGACCCTAATCCGACCCAACAGCAATAGCGACTAGCAAGAGCAAAAGCAACAGCAACAGCGAAGAGCGAGAGCAACAGCAACAACAACTAGCGAGAGCAACAGCAAAAGCAACAGCGGCTAGCGAGAGCAACAGCAACAGCAACAGCAACAGCAACAGCGACCAGCAACAGCAACAGCAACAGCAACAGCAAGAACAGCAACAGCAATAGCGACTAGCAACTAGCGAAAGCAGCAGCAGCAGCAGCGAGAGCGAGAGCGACTAGCGACTAGCGAGATCAACACCAGCGACTAGCGAGAGCAACAGCGAATCCGCTCCTACTCATCCAACAGAGCAGCGATTTGTCTCCTCCTCCAACAACAACAACAACAACAACGGGGATTCGTCTCCTCCTCCTCCAACAACAACAACAACAACAACGGCAATTGGTCCCCTCCTCCAACAACAACAACGGGGATTCGTCTCCTCCTCCAACAACAACGACGATTGGTCTCCTCCATCCAGCAGCGAATCCGAATCCGCCCCCCTCATCCAACAGAGCAGCGATTTGTCTCCTCCTCCTCCAACAGCAACAACAACAACAATGGGGATTCGCCTCCTCCTCCTCCAACAACAACAACAGCAATTCGTCTCCTCCATCCAGCAGCGAATCCGCTCCCCTCATCCAACAGAGCAGCGATTTGTTCCCTCCTCCTCCAACAACAACGGGGATTTGTCTCATCCTCCAACAACAACAAAGGCAATTCGTTTCCTCCTCCAACAACAACAACGGGGATTTGTTTCCTCCTCCAACAAAAACAGCGATTCGTCTCCTCCAACAACAACAACAACAACAACAACAACAACCTATGATTCGTTTCCTCCTCCAACAACAATGGCAATTTGTCTCCTCCATCCAGGAGTTCCTGACGTTGGTGGAGCGCCGGTGGAGGAGGAGGAGCGATTTGATGCCGACGATTTGTTGCCGTTGTTCACTCCTACTAAAAAAAAAACGGTGAATATTAATATCTCCATACTGAAGTCACCGCGGGCAACGATATTGCATGGATCCCTTCATTATATCGAGAAGGACAAGGCCTGCAAGTTTCGAATCGATTGATTGAGTGGATTGGAAGAATCAAACCGGTGAAGCAGAAGGGAAAAATTTGGTTGTATTTCAAGGAAGCAACCCAAATAACGGTGAGAGCAGATATCTCCATACCGAGGTCGCCGCTGCCAACGATATTGCACAGACCTCTTTATTACATCTAGAAGGAGACGTCCTCCAAGTGTCGGATCGATTGATTGAGAGGAATAGAAGAATCAAACCGGTGAAGCAGATTGGGAAAATTTGGTTGTATTTCAAAGAAACACCCCAAATAACAGTCACAGCAGATATCTCGATATCAACGACACCGACAGCAACGATATTGCAGGTTCCTCTTCATTACATATATAAGAACACGCTGACTAAGTTTCGAATTGATTGATACAGCGGATCAGAAGAATCGAACCGGTGAAGCAGAGGGGCAAAATCTGGCTACATTTCAAGGAAGCAACCCAAACAACAGTCACAGCAGATATCTCTGCACCAACGGCACCAACAGCAACGATATTGCAGGGTCCTCTTCGTTACATATATAAGAACACGCCGACCAAGTTTCGAATTGATTGATACAGCGGATCAGAAGAATCGAACCGGTGAAGCAGAGGGGCAAAATTTGGCTACATTTCAAGGAAGCAACCCAAACAACAGTCACAGCAGATATCTCTGCACCAACGGCACCAACAGCAACGATATTGCAGGGTCCTCTTCATTACATATATAAGAACACGCTGACCAAGTTTCGAATTGATTGATACAGCGGATCAGAAGAATCGAACCGGTGAAGCAGAGGGGCAAAATTTGGCTACATTTCAAGGAAGCAACCCAAACAACAGTCACAGAAGATATCTCTGCACCAACGGCACCAACAGCAACGATATTGCAGGGTCCTCTTCATTACATATATAAGAACACGCCGACCAAGTTTCGAATTGATTGATACAGCGGATCAGAAGAATCGAACCGGTGAAGCAGAGGGGCAAAATTTGGCTACATTTCAAGGAAGCAACCCAAACAACAGTCACAGCAGATATCTCTGCACCAACGGCACCAACAGCAACGATATTGCAGGGTCCTCTTCATTACATATATAAGAACACGCCGACCAAGTTTCGAATTGATTGATACAGCGGATCAGAAGAATCGAACCGGTGAAGCAGAGGGGCAAAATTTGGCTACATTTCAAGGAAGCAACCCAAACAACAGTCACAGCAGATATCTCTGCACCAACGGCACCAACAGCAATGATATTGCAGGGTCCTCTTCGTTACATATATAAGAACACGCTGACCAAGTTTCGAACTGATTGATCCAGCGGATCAGAAAAAAACGACTCAACATGGATGGGAAAGATGATGGGCAAAATTTAGCTAAAAAATGGGCTTCCAAGCCCCGGCCCGGTTGCTGTTGTTGCTTTGCGACTCGGTCGTTCCCAGTGGCTCCTGTTGCTGTTGCTCTCGCTCTCGCTTGCTGTTGAATCGTTGTCATTGCCAATGATCCTATGCTCTCGCGATGTTCCCGGTTGTGGCTGCTTCGATCGTCGTTGCCGTTGTCGACGATCCTATTCGAATCTATGATATGATAATTGAACAAGAAAATGGGTGAGTATCTATTGATGTACTACATAGAGTAAATAATAACAACAGAATAATATAGTGTACATGCCGATCGTAATTATCACCAACCGGGAAATTCCCCGCACCTACAGGGAAGACGGAAATTTCCTCGCACCTACAGGGAAGACGACAATGCACCTCAAGGATTCCAATCCGTTGATTCCGATCCGTTGATTCCGATTCGTTGATTCTGATCCAACCCGTTTGTTTCGATTCGTTGCTTCCAATCCGGTCCTATTCGTTGCTTCCGATTCGATGGTTGCTTTGATGGTTTCGATTAGTTGCTTCCGATTTGCACGGGGAAGATTTGTTGCTTCCGATTCAAGGGTTGCTTCGATGGTTTCGATTAGTTGCTTCCGATCCGTTCCTGTGAAAATAAAAAGAAAACAGAAAGGAATCAGTAATGCCGGTGGAGTGGAAGACCAATCAATTGTCGTTGCCGTTGCCGTTACCGTTGCCGTTGCCGTTGCCAATGCCTATCTCTCTCATTCTTACCGTTTATTCGTACCGTCGTTCCGACAACCGTCCCGATGAAATTGTAGTTGCTGCCGTAGATTACTTCTTACTCCATGTCACGAAAAACAGTACCTTGTTCCTGTTGATATAATTGCAAGGGACAAAGCCAGTTCATTGATTTCAAGACATATATGTAAGGCTGCAGTCCAAACAATATCTATCCAGCAAATCCCCTTCTCGTCAAATGCTAACTACTTCTTTTCCAGTACAAGGCTGTTATTTCGGACTAAAATAAATGAGAACGGATCGTTGTGCTCAAAGAGGGTCGGATCCCACGTTCTCGGACGGAGTGTTGATTGCAAGAACCAACACTCTACTCAAATAAGTCGGATGTAAGAAGGCAGATTATGAAGTGTATTTATTTTTTGTTGCGAGGTAGATTGTTTTTTTTTGTTGCGAGGTAGAAAAAGTGATTTTTTTGTCGCGAGGTAGAAAATAAAATTACTGTGTGTTTGTGTGAGAGATTTTTTTTTTTTTTTTCGCGTCGCGTCGCGTACGATTTTCGATCAATGTATCTAGTACATCATGTAGAATTCTACATGAATCCTACACGTTTTTAGTACTAGATAAATTCTCAGTACTGAATCCGCGTAGGTTTCTACACGAAAAGATGTTTACTTCTTACTACATAATTTTTGGTATTGAATCCGTGTAGGTTTCTACGCGAGTAGATTTGAACGGTCGAACGTTGGAATTTTCTTATTAGTACTGAATCTACATGCTAGTACTGAATATACGTACATGGTACAAGGGGGTAAATAACTTGCGAGAAGTCCACATATACGAACAAATAATTACAGAATTTGCGAACAGGATGTAACCCTAACCATATTGGGAACAACTTTTCCACACAGAATGCCAAAAATGATGTGGTTTGACTCTCCAAAGGGCAAGCATGAGGGTATTTTTGGTGCAATTGCAGGGCACAAACTAACTTATTGGATAGTAATGACTCAAAAAGTATCCGGTCCAAGCAATGAATACATTCATCATGACTCATCAAATGCATATTGGGAATAACTTTGTCACACAAAATGCCCAAAATGTTGTGGTTTGAATATACAAATGGCAATCATGGGGGTATTTTTGGTGCAATTCCAGGGCACAAACTAACTTATTGGGTAATGACTCAAAAAGTATCGGGTCCAAGCCATGAATACATTCATCATGACTCATCCAATGCATATTGGAAACAACTTTGTTACATAGAATGCCCAAAATGTTGTGGTTCGACTCTACAAATGGCAATCATGGGGGTATTTTTGGTGCAATTCCAGGGCACAAACTAACTTATTGGGTAATGACTCAAAAAGTATCGGGTCCAAGCCATGAATACATTCATCATGACTCATCCAATGCATATTGGAAACAACTTTGTTACATAGAATGCCCAAAATGTTGTGGTTTGACTCTACAAATGGCAAACATGTGGGTATTTTTGGTGCAATTCCAGGGCACAAACTAACTTATTCGGTAATGACTCAAAAAGTATCGGGTCCAAGCCATGAATATATTCATCATGACTCTTCCAATGCATATTGGAAACAACTTTGTCACATAGAATGCCCAAAATCTTAAGGTTTGAGTCTCCAAATGGCAAACATGGGTGTATTTTTGGTGCAATTCCAGGGCACAAACTAACTTATTGGGTAATGACTCAAAAAGTATCGGGTCCAAGCCATGAATACATTCATCATGACTCATCCAATGCATATTGGAAACAACTTTGTTACATAGAATGCCAAAAATGTTGTGGTTCGACTCTACAAATGGCAATCATGGGGGTATTTTTGGTGCAATTCCAGGGCACAAACTAACTTATTGGGTAATGACTCAAAAAGTATCGGGTCCAAGCCATGAATACATTCATCATGACTCATCCAATGCATATTGGAAACAACTTTGTTACATAGAATGCCCAAAATGTTGTGGTTTGACTCTACAAATGGCAAACACGGGAGTATTTTTGGTGCAATTCCAGGGCACAAACTAACTTATTGGGTAATGACTCAAAAAGTATCGGGTCCAAGCCATGAATATATTCATCATGACTCTTCCAATGCATATTGGAAACAACTTTGTCACATAGAATGCCCAAAATCTTAAGGTTTGACTCTCCAACTGACAAACATGAGGGTATTTTTGGTGCAATTCCAGGGCACAAACTAACTTATTGGGTAATGACTCAAAAAGTATCCGGTCCAAGCAATGAATACATTCCTCATGACTCATCAAATACATATTGGGAACAACTTTGTCACACAGAATGCTGTAAATGTTGTGGTTTGACTCTCCAAATGGCAAACATGGGAGTATTTTTGGTGCAATTCCAGGGAACAAACTAACTTATTCGGTAATGACTCAAAAAGTATCTGGTCCAAGCCATGAATACATTCATCATGACTCATCCAATGCATATTGGGAACAACTGTGGCACACAGAATGCTGTAAATGTTGTGGTTTGACTCTCCAAATGGCAAACATGGGAGTATTTTTGGTGCAATTCCAGGGCACAAACTAACTTATTCGGTAATGACTCAAAAAGTATCTGGTCCAAGCCATGAATACATTCATCATGACTCATGCAATGCATATTGGGAACAACTGTGGCACATAGAATGACCAAAATCTTAAGGTTTGACTCTACAAATGGCAAACATGGGGGTATTTTTGGTGCAATTCCAGGGCACAAACTAACTTATTGGGTAATGACTCAAATAGTATCGGGTCCAACCCATGAATGCATTCATCATGACTCATCCAATGCATATTGTAAACAACTTTGTCAGATAGAATGCCCAAAATGTTGTGGTTCCACTCTACAAATGGCAATCATGGGGGTATTTTTGGTGCAATTCTAGGGCAAAAACTAACTGATTGGGTAATGACTCAAATAGTATCGGGTCCAACCCATGAATGCATTCATCATGACTCATCCAATGCATATTGGAAACAACTATGACACATAGAATGCCCAAAATCTTAAGGTTTCACTCTCCAACTGACAAACATGAGGGTATTTTTGGTGCAATTCCAGGGCACAAACTAACTTATTGGGTAATGACTCAAAAAGTATCTGGTCCAAGCAATGAATACATTCCTCATGACTCATCAAATACATATTGGGAACAACTTTGTCACACAGAATGCTGTAAATGTTGTGGTTTGACTCTCGAAATGGCAAACATGAGGGTATTTTTGGTGCAATTATAGGGCACAAACTAACTGATTGGGTAATGACTCCAAAAGTATCCGGTCAAAACTATGAATACATTTATCATGACTCATCAAATGCATATTGGGAACAACTTTGCCACTCAGAATGCCCAAAATGTTGTGGTTTGACTCTCAAAATGGCAAACATGATGAGGGTATTTTTGGTGCAATTCCAGGGCACAAACAGTCTCATTTGGTAATGACTACCAAAGTTTTTGTACCAGGCCATGAATGCGTATCACATGACTTACGAAATGCATGTTGGGAACAACTTTTAAATGCATATTGGGAACAACTTTGACACACACAGTACAGACAATGATGTGGTTTGTAGATACAAATGGCACACAAGACAGTACGGTATGTTAGGTGCAGCAGTCTACGAGATTCTACATGTGACTAGAGGATTGAAATACATAACCTTAGTGTGATCAAATGTTTCCCTTCTGAAAAAATTATGGCGCGGGAGGGGTGGCTGGCACAGGTACGTGCTCTACTGCTACAAATATAACAGCGCGCCCAAAACCAGACAACACACAGAAGATGTTCGGGCAAACAACATAGTACAGAACCCACGGAAAAATTCTACACACAAAACATCGTACACATACTACACGAAACACCGTACACACACACACACACGACACACACAACACACACAACACAAAACACCGTACACAACCCGACAAATTATTAGTACACACACAAAACCACACAAAAAGAAACACATGATTCTTGATCGACACCGTATTCAGAAAATAAAATAAAAAAATATGAATGCTATCGGAAAGACACGACGAAGCAAAAAATCCGAGGGGAAGACCCTTCGAAACAACAAAACCATCCGGCCCGGTGATCATCAAAATACAGGGGACAACAACGGTAAGAAAAGAAGAGTTAAAACAAACACCGCAATTACTAACAAAGTGTGTAACAGTAATACCACAACTATGAACGCATCAAAGGGCAACAGTAAAAAAAATGGTTCCGACAACACAATTTCTACTACTACAAACACGGAAGAACAAAACACCATCAACCAGAGTAACGAACCAGCGCTGACCATTACCAACACAACCACCACTACAGTAACGAACCAACAGAAAGAAGGAACAAAAACCAATGTGGTAGAGAAAACATCTAACGGAGAATGCTACAATTTAGAGGATGTTGCCGAACATGTCATGAAAAATATCCAATATGACAAATTGGCAGAGGAAGTGGCAAAACGCTTACGGAAACAAGAGAGGGAACCACATATAGGGGTGGGAAAGGTAGTAATGGTACCTAAACAAACGGAGGCAACCATGCAGGGAGAGGGGAGTTACAATGCCGGCGACACAAGAGAACGAGCAGTAAGTACAATTACAGACGAATATGGACTTATAATAGACAACGATATGCTTAAGGCTTTGAGTGATATGAGTGAAAGAGTGGAGAAGCAGCTAAGGGATTACGTCAAAAAACATTGGTACCCCAACATGAAGTTCCCTATCAATGACAAGGTAACGGCGCTTGTAATAAATAAAGCTGTTGGAGAAAGTGCGGTTATGAAGCCACCAAATATTCCACTTGCGGCATTCTGTTCCTTTTACAGGAAACGAGTAGGGACAGTACTGACTGCATTGAGGCACAACTCACAAACATTAGCGAGAAAAAACTGGATAGGTAAATACAGGTGGGAGAATTGGTTGCTGAAATTAGGATTTTGAGAATCTATTTTTGGTCCGACAACACTAACATGCTGCCCGTTGATACTTATGATACTTCCGTACAGACGATTACAGAAAAGGTGGAGTCCCTATCACATTCCCTGGTACTGTTGCAGTTATTCAAGACACAGAATATGAAAACACAGGTATTTTAAACCCTCAATACAGAACATACAAAGACGCGGAAGATGAAGATTTTTATTGTTTTGTTACAAGAATCATGTCGGCAATCAATCCGACAAATTCCAATTTCAAACAACGGAAGGAGAGGCACTTGCTGAGTGATATATTTACTATAGCAGATGAAGCATTTGCATTGGTACTAATCTACAATGAGCATCATGTATGGGTGAACCAGCAGCGGCGGAAGGGTGATGCCACGATTCCGCGACAAAAAAAAAAATTCTGCGATTCAGACAGTGGAAGCAGAAATGGATGGATGGAGGAAGGTCGCGAGTTGTTCAGTGACTTGTGCGACAAAATTGGCAAGATGCGAAAACACCCAGAAACAGGAAGGAAATTGGAAGAAATGATGAGGGACAGATTTAGGAACGAAAGTTCGACAAATTACACCAACAATAAGCAGGGCGATGCAAATATTACTAGTAGCAGCTCCACTAATTGTAGTGGACCAAAGAAGAAAAAGAAAAGAAACGTCTATATTGATCCGGCAATAACAGCATTGATGAATGAAAGTTTATCTATGGGTGAACTAATGTAGAAAATAACAGTACATACATAATACAAAACTACTACTAATCTTGAACTTAATTTTGAGAATATTAGAAATAATGGAGGATTCGTAATACGTCGCAATAGGAATAAATCAAGCATAATAGAATCTACATTTTAAAAAGGGAATATTGTAGTCAAGAAATATAATTCACAACTAGGGGAGCAGAATCGAATTGTTGTTTGGTAGATTAATATTTTGGAATTAATACTGACTCAAGATTTCTTTTTTATTCGTGAATAGAAGTAAGTGTTGTTCGTACAGAATAATAATTCGGTTCTGCTAGAGACTGAAATAAATTATTTTTATTTGAGAGTAGAGTAATGTGCATCACGCGCACAGAAATAGTGCTGAGTTTACATATACCCTTATACGATCGTCGCGAATTTCAGGGTATCCAGAAATATTGCCGTGTTAAAATCACGCACAAAATTTGTGCGCGAGAAGTAAATTCGAACCCCGCGAAACAGTTCTCGGACGTGGGTCGAAGGCGGAAAAAACAACAACGTCAGATAGAGGGAAAATGATGCCTACATCCTGCATTGCTCATGATGTCCTCCTTACTTGTGTTTCCCTCCTTCTTATTTTCATAGGTACAGATCAGTAGAACAATCAATTTGAGACAACGTCGGACAAGGCGGACGCAGGATCGTAACAATTTGATCGGACGAATTGAACGCAACAACAAAAAGAAGGCCAACAGTGTAGGTTAGTGACACGTAGATTATACTATTCTTTTGTTATTATTTACTAAATGTAGCACATCCATAGATACTTACCCATTTGGTTCAATTCACATATCATCATAAACTTGAATACAATCATAGACTACGGCAACGACATAGAGCAACAACAGAAACCGGAAACCTAGCGACAGCGATAGCAAAAGCAGCAAGCGAGAACGATCCAAGCAGCCGCAACCTGTAAGCTGAACTTGTGTGAGTAAAGAATGAGATACCACTGTACCACTGTTACATACGCTATGCCGGACATGAAAGGAATTTAATACAACCCGGAACCATCAAACCAACAGCGGCAGCGATACCAACAACCGCGCCAGCAACAGCAGCAAGCGGCAACACCAATAGCAACAGCAGCAATAGGGAACAATCCAACCGCCCGCAAAAGTAAGAATTGCGGTTCCAAACAACTCATTCTGAAACGCCGTTCCAGAAAGTTTACCCTGAAACAAAAATACAGACACAATTACCGTTCCAGAATAGTAAGTCCGAAACACCATTACAGAATCTTGACCCAGAAACGCCAATACACCAGACGTTCAAATCAGAATTGCCGTTCCAGACAACTCAATCTGAAACGCCGTTCCATAATCTTGACCCGGCAACGCAAATACAGCAAACGTTCAAGTAAGAATTGCCGTTCCAGACAACTCAATCTGAAACGCCGTTCCATAATCTTGACCCGGCAACGCAAAAACAGCAAATGTTCAAGTAAGAATTGCCGTTCAAGACAACTCAATCTGAAACGCCGTTCCAGTAACTTGACCAAGAAACGCCAATACACCAGACGTTCAAGTAATAATTCCCGTTCCAGACAACTCAATCTGAAACGCCGTTCCACAAACTTGACCCATAAACGCCACTACAGAGATTCTGCGGATTTTCAAGCGGACGGAACCGGGAACGAACTAACCAACAGCGGCAGCGATATCAACAGGTGGGAACATTCGAAGCGGCCACAAAAGTCACAAATGCGGTTCCCGACAACTGAATCTGAAACGCCGTTCCACAAACTTGACACGGAAACACACTCCATGGGCAAATCGATTCATTGTCTTTCTCAAACATCTTATCTGCAAAGAGTCCGGCAACGGTCACACAAGAAAGGCACCCGGTGCAATGGGATTGACTACAACAACAAAGCAATTGGCAACAAAATTAATGAAGCAAAAATCAAAGAGGAAACGGGGGAAGACAGAGAGAAAGAGAATGAAATCAAAATTTCTCAAAAACGGAGAAACGTCATCATCAACAATCCACCAGACTTACAAACACTTGTCGGAGATAAAACACAAGAAGCATAAAAGTATGAAGGAAATTGTACAACATGTCGAGCAAATAGCATTGAAAACAGTTCACAAGAATGGGTTTCGAGGTAAATTCATGGAAACACGATGGGGTTTTAAAACAATTGGAGAAAGGGAATACAATTTGGAAGAGGCGGTGTCTATTGATAGTTTCATGACATTGGATAGTACCGACAATCAGTTGCTTTTAGCAGTCGCCGAATCAGAACCATCATTGAGAATCTTTGCAAAAGGTTCCAAAAAATGTGCAAAACAACGCTTGGGTATAGAAAAAGAGTGTCGTAACAGCAATAAAACAAATGCAATCGGTCTCACAATCGATTGATTTAGTGAGTAGAAATAAGAGTAATCGTCTTCTTAATATCGTATCATTGATCATCTCTGATGGTCGACAGGTTAATTACTCATCGTATCGTTGTGTCGATTTACGGCATATTACCGCGTAATTCTTAGCATACAAAGCACACGTAAACAAGACACGAAACACACGCAAACCATCTTCGATCGGTCTTTCATTGTATCGTATTACCGTGTAATTCACCGCGATATTCTCATTGGAATATCACAGTATTTGTACCTTGTTACGTAGAATTAGTACTAGGTTGTACATAGATTTTAGGGCATGATAGTGTTTTAGAGTTGTTAATTCTTCGAAGAGTGAGCTGATGGGGAAATCCGGTAAAGAGACAAACCACATGTGAACGCCGACGATTATTCACTCAAGTTAAATAACCTTACGAATAAGGTTATTTGCCCTTACGACTTTTCGTACAGAACGCGTTACACGGTGAATTCTTTTCAGTCCCCTTCAGTCATAAATCCTCCAACCGTTAAGCGGCTGGATTCTATGGCTTAATATGTTCATCGTGTGTTGAATACCAAACTGTATCCAGTCTACCATCAGAGGCCCTATCAAAAGAAATGGGGCGGCGTTTTGCCTTTCATTCTGGCTCGCATCATGGCATTTTGCCCTGATCCTTGCCAGTTTGATATATTGTATTCA